>JMFS01057496.1:0-18945 GCA_000699545.1 Podiceps cristatus | reverse complement strand
GGGGGCGGGAGGGGGAGGGGTGAGCGAGCAGTCTGGTTACCACTTGGGGTTAAACCACAACAAGTGTTCACAAGGCAAAAGCAGAAAAGGAACAACTGTAAAAAGGTCGTTGGAAAGTATTCACCTTTCCTGCCCTCAGCTTTGTTTTGTAGTTCTAGACGATGCCAACAAATGCACATTTCCTATGCTGTAACCACGTGTGCACTGGTGACAGCATCTGGAAAAACATACAATGCCTCCCAGCAACTTGGAAGCTTCCAAAGGTCGGGGTTTTTTGCCATTGTTCTTGTTCAATCATGCAGAGATAAGGAGGAGTTCAAAAGGCCCACATCACAACACATCGCCTTAGTAGAAAGCTGGGGTAAGATATTCACATGCCATCCTTGACAATAAATTCACGCACTCAGTGAATTCCCTTGTTTCCCTCATACAATTGGCATTATGTTTCTATGTCTGTTGATTAACTTCTTGTAGCAGAAATTGGGGTTGCATGCAGAGATCTGGAAATTCAAATAATTTTCAGCCAACTGACCTCTAGGCTTATGTTGCATATTTGGTCCACTAGGAACAAAGATTTGTTTCTCTTCCAGAGAATTGAATATTATTGATGTATAAATATAAAACCTCGATACAGATGTTATATAATTTTGCAGACTGGAAAACGAATAAAAGATTTGATGTACGTTCAAAAATTGTCAAATACATAATTTTTACTTTAAATCATACTGCAGAACAAGTACTATAGATTAAAGGTTAAAAATTCTTATCTTCTGTAGTGTGAAGATCAAAATACACTTTTATTTTAGACCTACAAACTAGTACCCACACAGTTCTGTGTGCAGAGCTAATTGCAGCTGTGTTATTCAGTCTGCTTTATAGCTGTCAAAGGGGTCAAATTTGTGTTTCATTTTGCAGCCAATTATGTCTTCACAATTCATTTGAAAACAATGACATTACAACCAGAGATTACTTTTCAAAGATGCATCGGTTTTGCAGGAAATAAAATTCTCACACTAATAGTCAGTGATTCTACCACCCGGAAGTCCCAAAGGCTTTGCTTGCCAGTCTAGCAGAAAGTTTCAGGAAATCCCCAACTCTCCACAAATTCTGCAGACACATCAAAAACGGAAATGGTGTTAAACACCACGTTATCTTGAATAGCTTTCCATCTTAGAAAGATTCAACATCTTTTTGTGTATCACTGAAAGTCTGACATAATCTGGTCTTTGTTGCTATCAATACTGCCAAGTATGCTAATAGCATTTTATATGCTAATAGCATTTTACTGGTTCTTCTGGAAAAGACTAGGGAGGGTCAGGGTTTGTTGATGTTTTGTTGTTTGTTTGTTTGTTTGTTTTTAAATGAACTTATTTGTTCCTCTTCAATGATATCCTAGTACCAGAAAAAAAAAAAAAATATGTTTAACAAATACTAATAAAACATGTACTCCTTGCCTTAATATACCATAACAAAACATGCAGCTGATCACTTACAAGTACTTATCAGTGAAATTTGAACAGTTGTATCTTAGAATTATGTGTTGTACATTTTAAAAATACTTAACTAAGCAAACATTTAGGCTATTCTGCCTGTGATATGAATAAGTATACATGTATCCACTATTCAACACTGTTAAAATATTTTTTTTTCCTAAATACATACAGCTCTTCCCAATTAAGTGCTGCAATACATGGAGGACTATAAGCAAAAGAATGGAAAAGACAGACATCCTGACAGCAAAGAGTTAAGCATATGAAAAGAGATAATCACCCTTCCCCACCCCCATCATCCTTCCTTCCATTATATCAGGATATAAAGTCACTTACAAAGTTCTTTTGAAAAGCTCAGAGTTCTGTTATGAACACCATTATGATACTTCCTTTTTTAAAAAATTATTTTTCTAAACTGAACAGTATTAGTTACTGTAGAAAAATGTCTTAAGACAGGCAAAGAACAGTAAGTCAATGTCACTGTGATATGTCCCATGTAATTTTTCAGATTTTCTGCCTTGATGTCTTTGCCTCCTTCCTTTTGCAGCTCTCTGGAATTACCCCTTTAACATGGAAGTCACCACTTTCTAAAGTTTTCCTGGAAGTTTTTCTATCGGACCCAATTTTTCTTCAGAATGCAGGTTTTCCTTTCAAATATCTGGACCAGAACTTGTCCTTCAAACTTTATATTTGTCTTTATAATCTATTAAATATCTCCCTTCCTTTTGAAACTATCACAGTTTTGATTTATTTTCAGAAATTGCTGAAAGTAATTCAGAAACAACTAAGATGACTGAAATAGCCTTACTAGAATTTTTTCTGTTGCACCGAGTCATTAAGCTATCTAAATGAAGAGGAGAAGGGACACTTAGATAATCAGTAGTATTCTGAAAATAAAAAAGGTAAATAAAAGTTATCAGATCTAATCCCGTTTTTTTGACCAGCTTGCAACAGTTGAAGTTTGGAAGTAAAAATAAGATTTTTTTTCTGGAGTATTGTACAGAGGAAAATGTAAATCTTTTTTGGATTATCCAACCCACCTGATCTCTATCCATTTTCTTTTATTGTATTTCATCAAATGACATTTGGGGTTCATTTTACTCACCCTCCACTGCTTTCACCCAAGGTAATTCAAGCCACTGCCCTTGTTCCAGCTCACCTGCTGCTGAATCACTACTAAAATTAGTTGTTAGATGTTCCTTCAAAGGTTGACTGTCTAGAGAATCTCATTAGACTTCAGCAGCAGCTCCATTCTGATGGGCAGTTGTATTGTCTTTCCACATTTATTGTATGGCAGTTACTAAACACAACAGGTCAGAAATACAGATTATTTAAAAAGAGATTGTTCAACTTTTCTTGAAATACCAACTCAGAATACTGATCCCTGCTGAGACAGTGATTGGCATTTTGCACCAGTGATCATAGAAACCTGGTGGAGTATGAAAGCTCATATTGCCCTTACTGCTATGCTCATTGATCTGTTTGAATCACACTGACAAGAAATGTATCATGTCGTAGCTCCAGAAGCCCCTGACTTACACAAATTCTAATTCTTAAGCACATTATTTCTTGGTCACATGGTGTTTTAGTGGCCAGCAGAGATGAAGCATTGCTGTTCTATCACACTCACAAGTTGCTCTTCATTACACCTTGTGATGTCGTAAACATATCGTAGATGTGATAAGCCATCTATTTAATCACTTCACCGTCTTTCCCGAAAGCCAGCTTTTGTTCTTTCCAAACTTTTTCCTTGAGTTTTCGCACCAGCAATTTTGACCTTATATGACTTCCTCAAGCAGTTGCCATTCCCTGAGTGGAAAAAAAAAAAAAAAAAAAAAAAAAGTTTCTCCTTGGAACAAGTTGATTTTTCTTCTCTTGTAACTTCCATTTTTACTTCTCAGTTCCTACCATCTAGAAACTAGAGATTTTATCTACAAGTTTGGGGCTTCTGAAAACTTCAGTTAAATCTCCTTTTGTGAAGTATACCCATCAACAGTATTTGTTAGGATTCTTTACCTCCCTTATACACCAAACCGCTTGATGCTATGATCAGCAGCATTGCCTAGTTTCTATTCTTATTATTGTTTCCTCTGGCTCAGAATGTGTACATGGAGGATTTAATTTCTTTTAGGCACATGTCCTCTAGTATTGGCACCTCCATCTAACAGATACTTTGATATTTAATGGCCTTATTTTCAACAGAGATAACATCTGCATCTTCCCCCAAAGTAGCCCATAATCATTGTGTATAGTATTATTTGGCTACATGACCTCTTTTTTTCTCTTAATCATATGGGGAATATTAACAGATACTTTAAATAACCTCAGCATCTTATTTTTGCTCACCATTATCATCTCATGTTCTTGTACATAGTTTTGTTTTCTGTAGCTTTTAAGATTATCAGTATTTTCTATAATTATCGTCATTTCTAGTCTCTAAAGTATGTTTCAAGCTTGCTTTGCCCTTAATTGCTATTAAGAATATTTTAAATGTATAAAAACAAGCATTTGCACTTATTCCTGAAATTATGGGATTTACTTTATTACTCAGAGCTTCCTTGCACAGTAAGAGCAGGAAACAACTCCAAACCCAAATAAGGGATTTATTTTTCATGCAAGTAAGCAATAGAGAAAGTATATCTTTCAAATTTTAAAGATGGCTTATTCAATAAGACTCAAGAAAATATACACAAATCAAAACAAATAAAATCTCAACTAAACAGACACACACTGCAGGACAGCTAAAATCCACAATCACTGAACATGTCCAAGCAAAAATTGAAAGGACAAATTTCATAATGATGTGGAAGGCTCACATAGTGACAATCGCATCACATAAACCAAACTCCAAGTCTATTTTCAGGCTAGTTCTCTTCATATTAAATTCATGATACCATCCCAGGATCTAATGCTCAAAATATGTGTAAGAGTGACCAGAAGATATCAGCACTTACAAACTCACTAAGCCAGGAACTTAATTTTACTTCTGTAACCTTTCTACAGCTCATTTCCACCCAACAAGATAATCTCCATTTTATACCACTAAAAATAGTACTAAGGGAACTGATGGGCCTAATTTCTGTCCAAGAATTCTGTGTTAGTAGATCAGGATAGGTAATACCATGACGGATTCAAAGGATATTAGTTTGCCAAAAAAATGCCGTATTGTTTCATTACTGAATTTTACATCATGTTAATGTGTTACTAATGCAATAATTAGTTTCATAAAAATTAGTGATATTACAGGTGGAAAAAATTCTGTTCTTCTGCTATACATGTTCCAAAGTGCTAGACTACAAATTATAATCCACAATGGTTAGTTGCAGTATGAAGCAAACTAACTAGTTCTCAGCTCATTAGTTCTTCTTTTATACAAAATTAATCAAAATTTAAGGCTGTGTATGCAAGCAACTTACTAGTCTGATTACAGATCAGCAAAGTGTTTTTATCCTAATGTATGGGTTTAAGTTTAAATCATATGTTTAATCATCTATTAATTTGCAGATTCATAAAATCTTGCAATTAACTCAAGCTGAGGTATTTTTTCCATTACACTTGTGCTAAGTGCTTGCACACATATGCGTGTGTATATATATATATGTAAATTTCTGATGCTTTTCAAGAGCAAGAACTTCATTTTTATGTAATTATATTCCCATAATCTGCTTTACAGGCTCCATGTGTCATCTCACATAAAAGTTTTTCTGTATATTTGACATTGTATTTTCCTGTGAAGGGCCATGAAGATGGCATAGGGGCTGAAGCATCTCACAGCAGTGAGTACGCCTGTGGGAGGTGAACCCAGGTAGGTGAACTCCTCCGCCGGCTGGCTGAGCTCCAGGAGGAGGGGAGCAGATTGAGAAGTACCAAGGAGTGTGAGAGAGAGATCGATCACTGGAGTCGCACCCTGCCCTCCCTGAAACAAACCCATCGGGCAGCCAGAGCTCCACATATGGAGGACCCCCTGTCCTCTCTCTGCATGGCTGAATGTAGCGATTTAGAGGACAGGGGGCAATGGCAACAAGTTTCTGCTTGACATGGCAGGCGTGTCTCCCCTGTAAGCTCTCCCAGGCTCCCTTGAGAAACAGGTATGATGTTCTCTTAGTGGAACCAGACAATGACAAAGATGACAGCTCGCCTAGCTTGGAGGTGTCACCGAGGCTGAGAAGGACTATGATTCACATCAAAACATGTTCAGTAAAGAAAGACAGATGGGTCTTTGTCGTAGGGGACTCCATTGTGAAGGGAGCAGAAGGTCCTACTTGCAGACCAGACCCACTCCTTAGGGAAATCTGCTGCATCCCTGGGGCCAGGGTTAAGGACGTCCAGAGAAAGCTCCCTACCCTAGTTAGGCCCTCAGACTATGACTCGTTAATGACTTTTCAAGTAGGTAGTGATGAAATTACATCAAGAAGTCTGAGGGCCATGAAGAGAGACTTCAGGGCTCTAGGACGGCTGGTTAGGGGATCAGGAGCACAAATAGCACTTGCCTCCATCCCACCAGTTGCAAGGATTGATGAAGGGATAAACGGGAAGTGTCAGCAGATCAGTGCCTGGCTCCGAGACTGGTGTCATCAGCAGGACTTTGGTTTCTTTGACCACGGGCTGCTTTACAAGATGCCAGGCCTGCTGGCAACAGATGGGAAAGGCCTGTCTCAAAGCAGAAAGGGAAAAGGATCCTGCGACAAGAGCTAGCGAGGCTCACTGAAAGGTCTTTAAAGAAGCCCCGAAGTGGGATGGGGATAAAAGTGGGCTTGCTAGCAATGAGCCTGGGAGCGGCGTGCCAGTACCTGTGCAACAGTGTGGTAGTAAGGTCTTACAGTTGGCCATCTCAGTGGAAGAGGGGGATGGTGAACCATGTAGCACCAAAGATATGAGAGCTGATAGGCTGGTAACTATGGAAGTATCTGAGAATGGTCTGGTGGGATTTAGGTCTTCTCCCTCCATTAAGGTGGCAGGATTAGCCCAGCTGAAGTGCATCTATACCAATGCATGCAGCATGGGCAACAAGCAGGAGGAACTGGAGGCCATGGTGTTGTGAGAAAACTATGATATAGTTACCATCACGGGAACATGGTGGGATGACTCACATGACTGGAGTGCTGCAATTGACATCTATCAACTCTTTAGAAGGGACAGGCAAGGAAGATGAGGCGGTAGAGTGGCCCTCTATATCAGGGAGAGATACGATAATAATTTAATTAATGATGGTGATGATAAGGTTGAGTTCCTATCGGTAAGAATCAAGGGGAAGGCCAACAAGGCAGATATCGCCATGGGAGTTTATTACAGACTGCCCAATCAGGAAGATGAGGCTGATGAAATACTCTGCAAGCAGTTGGGAGATGTTTCCCGATCACTATCTTTTGTTCTTGTGGGGGACTTCAACTTCCCAGATGTGTGCTGGGATACAACACAGCAGAGAGGGAACAATCCTGGAGGTTCCTGGAGTGTGTGGAAGATGATTTCCTGGCACAGCTGGTGAAGGAGACGACTAGAGAGGGTGCCCTCCTGGACCTTCTGCTTGTCAAGAGAGAAGGACTTGTAGGAGGCAGCCTGGGGCATAGTGATCATGAAATAATAGAATTTTCAGTTCTCAGAGAAGTCAGGAGGGGGGGATCAGCAGAACTGCTGCCTTGGACATCCACAGGGCAGACTTTGGCCTGTTCAGGAGGCTGATTGGCAGAGTCCTTTGGGAGGCAGCGCTGGAGGACAAAGGGGTCCAGGGAGTCTGGGCACCCCTCAAGAAGGAAATCTGAAAGGCACATGAATAGGCCATCCCCACATCCCGAACGACAGGACAGCGAGGCAGAAGACCAACCTGGCTGAACGGAGACCTTTGGCTAGAACTCAGAAACAAAAGGAGAATTTATGGTTTTTGGAAAAGGGGACAGGCCACTCAGAAGCACTACAAATACACAGTGAAGGGAGAAAATTAGAAGGGCCAAAGCCCAACTTGAACTCAGCCTGGCTGTTGCCATAAAAGACAATAAAAAGTGCTTCTACAAATCCATTAACAACAAAAGGAGGACTCGGGAGAATCTTCCTCCTTTACTGGATGCAGGGGGAAACACTGTGACCAGGAATGAGGAAAAGGCTGAGGTGCTTAATGCCATCTTTGCCTCAGTCTTTAATTGCAGGACTAGTCCTGCAATTGACTGGAGGTTGGCAAATGTGACACCCATCTATAAGAAGGGCCAGAAGGAGAATCCGGGGAACTACAGACCTGTCAGCCTGACCTAGATGCCAGGGAAAGTCATAGAACAAATCATCTTGGGTGCCATTGCACACAATTTACAGGACAACCAGATGATCAGGCCCAGTCAACATGGATTCATGAAGGGCAGGTCCTCCTTAATGAACCTGATCTCCTTCTATGACAAGGTGACCTGCTTGGTGGATGAGGGAGAGGCTGTGGATGTTATTTACCTGGGCTTCAGTAAAGCCTTCAATACTGTTCTCCACAACATTCTCGTAAAAAGATGGTCGCCCATGACTTGGACAGGTGCACTCTCTCCTGAATCAAACACTGGCTGGATGGCCAAGCCCAAAGAGTGGTGGTGAACAGAGCCAAATCCAGTTGGCAGCTGGTCACAAGTGGAGCTCCCTGGAGCTCAGAGTTGGTGACACTCCTGTTTAATATCTTTATCGATGATCTGGATAAGGGGATTGAATGCTCCCTCAGTAAGTCTGCAGATGACACAAAGCTGGGTGGGAGTGTTGGTCTGCTTGAGAGTAGGAAGGTACTTCAAAGGGACCTGGACAGGCTGGATCGATGGGCTGAGGCCAATTGTGTGATCTTCAACAAGGTCAAGTGCCAAGTCCTGCACCTGGGCCACAACCACCCAAGGCAACGCCACAGGCTTGGGAAGATGGGCTGGAAAGCTGCCAGGTAGAAAAGGATCTGGGGGTGTTGGTCGACAGCTGGCTGAACATGTGCCAGCAGTATGTCCAGGTGGCCAAGAAGGCCAACAGCATCCTGGCCTGCATCAGGAATAGTATAACCAGCAGGACTAGAGGAGTGATTGTCCCCCTGTACTTGGCACTGGTGAGGCCGCACCTTGAGTGCTGTGTTCAGCTTTGGGCACCGCAGTATAGGGAAGACATTGAGGTGCTGGAGAGGGTCCAGAGAAGGGCAACAAAGCTGGTGAAAGGTCTAGAGCACAAGTCCTGTGAGGAGCAGCTGAGGGACTTGGGGCAGTTCAGTCAGGAGAAAAGGAGGCTGAGGGGAGACCTTATCGCTCTCTACAACTACCTGAAAGGTTGTAGAGAGGTGAGGGTCAGTCTCTTCTCCCACGTAACAGGCGAGAAGACAAGAGGAAATGGCCTCAAGTTACACTGGGGGTAAGTTTATATTGGACATTAGGAAACATTTCTTTACTGAAAGGGTTGTCAGGCACTGGAACAGGCTGCCCAGGGAGGGGGTCGAGTCACCATCCCTCGAGGTATTTAAAAGATGGGTAGATGAGATGCTTAGGGACATGGTTTAGTGATGGTTAGGCATGGTTGTACTCGATGACCTTAAAGATCCTTTCTAACCAAGGGACTCTATGATTCTATGAGGAAAGGCTGAGATAGCTGGGACTGTTCAGCCTAGTGAAGAAAAGGCTCATAGGGGGATCTTATTAATGTATGTAAATACCTGAAGGGACAATGTAGAGAGGACAGAGCCAGGCTCTTTCCAGTGCTGCCCATTAACAGTACCAAAGGCAATGGCCACAGACATGGGGGGCTCCTCCTGAACATCAGGAAACACTTTTTTGTGACTAAACACATAGGTTGCCCAGGGAAGATGTAGAGTCTCCATCCTTAGAGATATTCAAAAGCCATATGGACATGGTCCTGGCAACCTCTTCTAGGCGTTCCTACTTGAACAGTGGGGTTGGACCAGGTGACCTCAACCGTTTTGTAATTCAGTGATTTAGTGATTCTGTGACATTGTAACTAATAAAGCCTAGTTCCTGCAGTTTGGTCACTAATGGTTTCTGATGACTTTCAAGCCATTTATGCACAATGAAAATCAAACAGGTTTAAACAATGTGGGTTTAGATATGCCATAATCCACTTGATTAACTTTTGAAAGTATGTCTTTTTCTTATGTTCTGTGTGAAATTCACACCAAAGCCCCCCCAAACCTGAAATCATTACCAAGAAACACACTTTAATGGTGAACTTTTCATTCAAGATGTTTCATGTTAAGTACTCTGCTGGTAAAAGGCGGGATCTATTCACAAAGACTAGGGATAACTTTTTCAAAGGTTCTCCCACCACAAATAAAAGCTATAAAGCATCATATAAACCATAAAGAAAATATATATCTGCATAGACATCGAATACAAAAGAGACATTTCAGTCTGTATCCAAAGATACCAGGTCAACACTGCAGTTTGATGATGATGCTGTCCAGAACTCCCTTTTCCACACAGTACACGCGTCCTTTCTCTATAAGAAAATGAAATCCCACTGCTGCTATCTCATCCACTGGATAATTTATTGATTGTTCTACTACATGGCAGGGGGGTTGGAACTCTATGATCCTTGGGGTCCCTTCCAACCCAGGCCATTCTATGATTCTATGATTCTATGTCCTTCTTGTTATGGGCCTGCATCAGAAGATCTGCGAAGTACTATCCTATTTAACCCAAAGGGAGGACAGGCCTTAGTGCACTGCAGTGGAAGTAACAACAAATAATTCCACCTTCCTTGATCTTACCAGCAAGCACAAAAGAAATTACTGCCAGACTCAACTGAGAAATATGCTTGTAAATTAGTTAGTTTCACCGCTGAAGTTTGAGTTTTACTTCAAGTCTGACTTTTTCCATCAGTCACTGGGTCCCATTAAGCCATTGGATGATAAGCCAGAAAATGCTTTCTTCATGAGTGTCTTTTCTTCATACACATTCTTCTATACTGCAGCTGCGGAAAGAGTCAGCATTGCATGCTCTCTCAGACCTCAGTATTCTGCAGCTCAAGACTTTCCTGATTCTGAGGTGATTTTGTTTTGCTTTGGTTTGGCTTGAGTTTTCAATGCATTTTTTTCATAAATTCATTCAGGTAGTTTTTTCAACCCACATTAGCTTTCTGCACCCACATCACCTTTCTGCACCCACATCTTATAATGAATACTACTGCTTAATTCTGCATAGTGTAAAGAAAAGTAATTTGGTTTTAAATAGTCATTTGTTAATATTGCTTAAAATTCTCTAGTTTTTAAATGAGAGTAGACAGCCCACAGTCATTCTTTACTTTCCCCTTTCACATTCTTGTATTTTCTATGCACCCACTGTATCTACTTTTGGTCATGTCTCTTCCAGTCTGAAAGATCCCACTGACTCTAATTCCCAGATGCACACACACTGCTTGCCACAGTACTACCCTCACCTTCAGCTGATGATCCGCAATGAGTTGCGAGTCCTTCTCAGGGATACTGCTTTCTGCCACAGGAAGCTCGGACATACAGTAGGTGACTGAACCATATTAGTTCAGGAGGATCCTGATGCCAGAACACAAGGCATGCAAAAGCAATCTGCAGTAGTAGCTCCTCCCTGTATAATGTATGTATCGCTGGTTACACAGAGCTTGCAGAGGGCTCTAGACTGTTTGGTATCAGTGTTCTGACTTCTTTTTTATTGATGCTCCAGCTTTCACACCATTAGTGAATTGATCAGTAATGATTTTATGCCATAAACAAAAATGTTAAACAACTCTGGGTCCACAGAACTCAATCCAGAGAAACATCCACTCAGCGATGCTTCCCCAGCAATTGTTTCTCAGAGAACATGATTTACATAATGTTTTCACCTGACTGATATATATTGATCTGGTATTGGTTTTGCTCCTTAGTCAAAATGCCTTGCAATACCAAGTTAAAATACCTTACAGATCCCTAATTGTATTACATCAACACTTCTGGCAACCAGGCTTACAGTGACAATATTTTTTTTTCTAAGTTAGCTTAACAAGATCAGTTTTCAATAAATCTCTACCTGTTAGCATTAATTAACTTTTCTTAACTCTTTAAGAGTCTTACCTATTACTCGCTATTCCAATTGTTGACAATCTACACAAGACAGGGAAGTTTATAATTACTTCGGTCACCCTATTTCCTCTCTTTAAATATTGTCATAGCATTAGTTTTCTTTTGGTGTCCCAGAACTGTCTCAGCATTCCACAACACATAGTTCAGAAAGTCCAGCAGCTCAGATATGTTATAAAATTAAGAAGCTAAAATGCCCAACTTTACAAAACTGTTTGAGTTTACTATCTAATGTCTTTCTGAAAGTATTTGATCATGATCTTCACATCATGCAAATACATTTTCTGGCTTTTTCTGAAACGTATATCAGAAACATTTATTCTGCCATTTTCATGTACTAGTGCACATGAATACTGGCACCAGGATTCCCTTCGATACCCAAATACTCAAACACTTGTTTTTATAATTTTTTTTTCCCCTGCAGTTCAGAGACAGTATAAAGAGCTATCACTCTCACTTTTTCTTTTATTATGCTTTTGGCTGGTTAGATTTTTATGGATGCTTTCAACCTTTACCCCTTCCAATTAAATGAATAACAAAATCACCTTATTCTTCCTGACTGTGGCTTTTTGGGTATCTCTTCAAAGTCTCGGCCAAGTGATCTTGTTTGTGTTTGAAAGAGGTTCTGCAAGGTTACTGTACTTTACATTTATACTCACACTGTTAGTAATCTGTATATTATTTTGAAGCATGAAGCAAGTCATAATTTCTTCTTAGTTACTGGATTTTGAGATGTATATCTTTAACTATGAGTGTAAAATCTGTACAGAAAGTTCTCATGAATCATTTGCACATAGAATAGAAAACTTCAAGTCGAATCCTATTTTCTTAAAGAAATCAGTGTGCCATTATGAGGATTTTAAAACAAAAATGTTTAGACAGAATTTCCCCTAAAGTAGTCTATTTTCTCCAGGCACTGTGAACAGTGTTTAAAAGGCATACGACCAAAACAGCCAGAACCCTGTTTCTGTGATTCCTCTATAAAGCATGATGATCTACTTGTGTTGAAGATTGTATTGCATCATGCAATTTTCATGATATAAAACATAAGAGAAAACTTTTTAATTCATAATCATTTAAAGAAGGAATGTAAAGAAAGCATAGCTGGAGTTGTAATGGGGGAATGGGGTTGTCCAGACTCTAAGCCTAACATTGTTGGAAACAAAAAAACTTCAAAAAGCCTACCAAAGCTCTATTGAGAATGATATTGTTTGATGATCAGCCATGGTTAAAAAGCTGTACCATAAGAAATATGTCCTGAAAGCTGCTTTGCAAGCACTCGGACATCATATATATCAGCTCTGGCACCACCCAGCAAAGACTAACCTCTAGAAGGTGGCTCTAAATTTATGCTGCATTTTCATAGCCCTGTGGGACACGCATGAGAGCAACAGAGTCTGAAATACAAGAGATATTGAAGTTATTGTTCCCTTCTCCATCCCTGCAACTTGTACCATAGTCAGGAAAGATGCTACAACAAGAATAAACATTTCAGACACACACCAGCCAAAGCTTCACTTACAGATGGAGTTTGTATTTTTCAATGATGTTGGGTACTTCCTAGAGGGGCCAGTAATGCTACGTACTCTAGCAAGGGCATCCTTCCTTATAAGAGAATCACTTTTGTCTTTCCTGCACAGAATTCTCAGGCCTAGCAGTAAAATCTGTTTTAGAAAGATTCCTTCAGTTACTCTTGCAACAATACTCTTCCTTGAATAAAACTCATGTGACCTGGTAACAAATACGTGCAGTTAAACCCATTTCCTGTTTCACTGATTATGAAGCCATACCAAGATTTTCAGTTGTGTGCACACCATCAGATATATGTACATTACAGTACAGGACACATTTTTTTCCTACCTTGGTAGATGTTCTTTTTGGACACTATCTTCTGTGTGTTTCCTTCTGCTTGGTGTGTTCTGACAGTTTTTCTTGGTTGCACTATAGATACAGCAGGTTGTTTTTTACCTGGAAGCATAACAATATGGCCCCTCAAAATCACTTCAGCAGCAAGTTATTCTTGAGTTTTTTCCACATGGCAGTTTTGAGATAGTCTAAGCAAGATCACTGCAGACAGCTACCTTATCATAGCTGTAAGCCTCCCTTAACTCTGTGATCCTGCTCAGTGACTCTTTCGGATTCTATTTTTCCATCTGGAAATTATAGACAATAGCTACATATATTTAACAGCTACATGCATATGTTGTTCTTACGCATACTCGGTATCCTAGTGTTTTTTAAATACCATATGTGATAGTGTCTACTGGTCCTGCAAGATACTGTGCTACAGAGCAAAGGAAAAATATGATATATTTAATTTTATAAATCAACTCATTCCAAATCAAATTTTTACCTGAAAATTTAAAGACAGTATTCTTAATTTTGCTTTTATCCACAGAAATAAAGCAATGTGGTATCAGGTTTTGGAGGATAAACAACACATTAAACAATGGATTTTGCATGAGTGAAGGGTGGAATGGACAAAAAGCAGTCACTAATGCTGAAAATTCCCACTGCTCACTTTCTGTCAAATTACTCAGACGTCACACTAGATTTGTTCCTTCACAATATGTTCCTCCATGGCAAGTACAGGAAACAGAAAGTACAAGTAATACAAGGTTCAAGGCTTAATGTCTTAAAATATAAATATTTTTTAAACAAATTTCAAGCAGCAGAATGAGTTTATGTTTCAGGAGTGCTTTGCATTACATGTCCAAAGGTAGAAAAAAAACCATCAAGGTTTCTGGCTATGCCTGGCATCTCTGGTGCTTGTTAAGTTTTGCCTGGTGGCTCTCAAACAGATTAAGCTGTAAACTATAAGGTAATATCTCTATTACTTTTCCCACAAAGTAAATTTCCACTTTAAATAAATAAATAAATAGAACAGAATATTGCCAAATCTCTTTTGAAAGTGTTAAAATTGAGATTTTTTTTTTTGATGTTACATATTTTTGCATCCACATAATGGTCACCTTGTATGACAAGATTTCATATTACCTCTCCTGAGGATCTTGGTAGGCATATAACCAACATCAGATAATGATACTAAATACAGCAAGATAGATTTCGAAAAGGAACAGGAACTAACCTAGAGCTAAGAGCATTAACAGCCTTGTCAATGTAGGCATAGATCTTACTCTAAGACAGATGAAGTATTTTTTTTTTCCCCCAGACTTTTAGGGATTTTATGTTTTGATCAATATACACCTCCTTTGTTCCTACATCTGCCAACCCCGATATTATGATACCCAGCCACTACTCTCATTTAACAGTCAAATTAATTGTGGGTTCATATGCTGTGTTCACACAGGCCTGATGATATTTGCCGAGTTGAGATAGCTTAGACCTCCACTTCCAGCATATTGATGTTCATGATACTACAGAGTTCCATGCCAAAGAGCAAAGTCTTCCTGGGTTTTTTGCCAATTATCTTTCAACATACCATTTGAATGCTTGTCTATTTAAATAAGCTATTTACTTGTCTGGAGACAGCCGTAAGGTGTTGAAGTAGTAGCCACATGTTTCAAAATTATTTCAAAGGATCTTTGGCTCACATGGCACTAATTGAATAGGAAGTTGTTCCCATTTTGCAAGAGGAAAAAGAGGCAATGATTCCATTAAGATAACTGTTAAAGAACAGAGTGAAGGTCTCCAGCTGGACCTGTGCCTCCCAAGTTTCATTATGCTGTCTGATATACCACTTTTCTGCCCTGGCCTCCAGATTGATGTCATACTATTTTCCCCCCTCGTTGTACTCCATAGCCTAAAGAAGGCTGAGGACATCATAGGAAAATGAGATATGTAGCTATGTTTGTCTTCTGTGTTCAAGTTATTGAAAAATATAATAAGACCATATTTCCCAATGCCACCAGCCTATGCCAACAGTTTCTTGATGAAATATACCCATAAGCACAGCAGTATAGTATCAGTCCCAAAGAAACCTAGATTTGGATGAATAGAAGGTGATAAATATACACTGGAATTTCATGAAAATTATAGATTCCATACAGTCACAAACAGAAATTTACTATTATATGTTTTGTTTATATGGTTGCAAATTATACATGTTGCATTGAACTGAATAAAATGATGTTTGAGTGTACTCTAATAAAGTGAAATGTCACTTCATACATTTGAATTGAAGTCCAGTTACTTAAATGAATCAGGCTGTGTAAATTGCAATTGTAATAATAATGAACTTTAATTAGTGATGTTATGCTGTGAGGGAAAGACTTTTGAAATGAGCATGCACGTGACAGTCCTGTCTCTGACTGCTAAGTTAATGAATGCTGCTTAAAACTGCCCCCTCTCATTTTCACAGCTTAGAGACTGCGTAACACCAGGGCCAAGCACTATGAAAAATACCAGTAATACACTTGTTTGTAGACATTGTATAAGAAATATGCCAATCTGATTATAAATATGAAAAAATGAATACATTTAGACAGAAAATTAATTTGAAGAATATTACTTTTTGATGCTTAAAGTTTTTTAGTTTGAAAGTTTGGGCTGCGGTTTTTTTCCTTTTTTTTTTTTTTCTCCCATGTCAGGAGAGATGTTATTTTACCAGTTCCAGTTTGTGCCTTAAAAAAACTTGAAAAGATCTTACACAGCTTGGAATAGTTCAACTACAATGAATAGATTGTGACTGTATTGGGTTTAACTGTCTCTAACTGATTCTCCAACATCTCAAGGAAATTCAGAGACTTTAAATATTTTTATTGACCTGGAAAGGGTCTAGATATAATTTTTTTTTTTTTCCCTAATCTAGAAAGAGTCAGCAGGCTTAGACAAGATATTCAGCGACATGGAAAGACTGCTATTTCAGCCTTGCTTGCTACAGAATGATTGTAAAAGACTTTTAGTAACTTTGCTCTTACTAACAGATACTCTCTTTTGCTGAATGATGTGGCTGTTACCAATACTGCCTTCATTTTTAAAAGCAGTTTAAGGGACCATGCAGAAGAGGGTACTACATTGCATGCACAACTTCTGTTGGGTGAATTATTTGGCACACAATATTTCTAGTGCTTTAACACGCTTTTGGATCGGTCTCTGTTACTGAATGTAATCTGTTATCTGAGATCACTAGTGCTAGGACTTTTCAAGGAACTATTTATTCTTAGCCAGAAAAGACCAGTTCAGCAAAAAGATAATTTATTAGGAACACATGACAAGACCAGAAAGGTTTCTTGATTTAATATGGTATTTCTGAATATAACCAGCTGTACAAGAGATCAGGGATTTGGGATCTGGTTTTAATGCAGAAAGTGAACGACCTGATGCAAAGAACCTAAAAATATTTTTTAAAAATTTACATCCATTGTGCATAGTTTTTTTTTCCCATCTTTCAGTAAACTGTTTATAGAGTAAGAGATACTTAATTATTTTTCCTGGATGAAAAGAAGCTCATAGATTGCTACCTGAGACATCATTTCTGAGGTGAAAATACCAGGGCCATTAACCATGCATCAATCACCAATCAGGTTTTAAGCAGCCAGCTTGCTTGCTTTTTCTTAAACTCCCGTTGTTAGAAGTGTTTCAAGTAGGGGTGCACATTCATTCACTAGAGAGCTGATAACACCTTGGCAGAAAAGAATCAAAGGACAATGACAATCCTGCAGTTAAAAAATCTGGGCTTGTGCCCTATATGTTTTGGGTTTATAACAAATGAACAACATACATCTTCTATTTTAGAAAAGCTGTCTTGCCAAGCTATGTATGCTTTGCTATCTATGGTGCTCCCTGATTGAAATGAACTTACATTCAGGAACAGATGTAACTCATTCTTACAAGGTAAGAGTTTTAAATAATGGCATCGTGACTTTCTTAAAGTCAGAAGAATAAGAACAAGGAGCCTTGAGGATTCGAAGGAAAATTATACAAGTTCATGACATAGAGAAAAAAATACGTTCGTCATCTTTGGCCTTAAGTCTATCAGTTATTCTAGATGCTCTTTCCCCAAAAACTACAAAAGATCCTAATTCCACCATGACATGAACAGTACTGTTTCTACTAAAACTTCTTTAGACGAACATAAACTGTTTTTTCCTCTCTGCGTAGGTCAAAATTTAACCAAAAAAAGACCCAACCCTCCCAAAAAAACACAACAAAAACAAACAAACCCACAATGCCATTTTTAATTTCTTTAAAAGATGAGACCATCAGTGACTTCTGAAGGTTCCTGAATTCCACTATATCACACAAGTGAGAATGTGCAAAAACGACAGACCGAGGAAATACATTCACTATGGTAAAAAAATATTTTCTTTCAGAATGTCAATTTTAAAACTTGAATGACTCCTAAAATAATTTTAATTTTCTTTTAAATTCAAAATTGAATATGTTATCAGAAATGAAAACAAGAGAAAGAGCAGTGAACAGAAATTATCTATTAATCACAAGTATTTTTATTTCCTCCAAAAGGTTTGGTTTTGATTAATTTCTTTAGTCAAAAGAGAAAAGTTTTTATAATAATAGGAAAGAAAACTAAAGTAGCTATAATATGAAGCTTGTGGTTAAAATAATTGACAGTCTATGCATGTTAATTTCTTGGTATCACGCATGATCACTGTCAAACTATTTGTGAAGAAAAGTGGGACTCCCAGGAGACAATACTGTTTCTGAACATTTTTATAGGAGCTTTACTTTTTAAATGGAATACAATAAAGCAGTTTATTATCAGAAGTTGTTCATGGTCTCGCTGCTTTGAAATGGTCTAAGATCATTACAACTGTCTACTTATACTGGGCCAAATCTTTGCATAAGTCACGTTAAGTGTACCTACCTCAATTTACAAGATCTATGGATATGACGCGAACTTTAAAGAGATAGGTTGCAAGTTAAACCAGGCTAACTACAGCAAGCTTTTTTATTGAACTGGTAAGTTTTAATGCAAGTAGAGTAGGGATGCTTGGAGAGAGAATAGGTTAAATATCAGATAAAAAGCAGAAGAAAGAGAACAAACCTTGGTTTTGATTTCAGCAAAATATTTAAAGAAAATTTGTTTCCAATGTCTAATTGCATTGTTGCTAGGAAGGTTAAAAAAAAAAATACGCATTAGAAAGGTATATAGAAACTACTGGGAGGCGATAGATTGGTTCTGTTTGTGATGAGAAACTCAGACCCAAAAGCCAAATGGAACTGGTTTTACTGCATGATAGGAAAGTATCAGTAATCCTCCTTCCACCACTAAAGGCTGCAAACCCACGCTATTCTTTGAGAAAGTGTAAAGCTCAGTAACATGATTAGTTACTGGAGAAGGTGATCCAGAAAACT
Organism: Podiceps cristatus; assembly: GCA_000699545.1. Classification (NCBI taxonomy): domain Eukaryota; kingdom Metazoa; phylum Chordata; class Aves; order Podicipediformes; family Podicipedidae; genus Podiceps; species Podiceps cristatus. The sequence goes on along the minus strand of JMFS01057496.1, from coordinate 141 downwards.
TTGTCAAACTATGGAATTTAGATAGAAAGGACCTCTGGGTGTCATTTAGTCTGACTTGCTTTGCACCCTCATTTGCACCCTCATTCAAAGCAGAGAAGCCTAAAGCAAATGTGGCGGCATTGGTAGACAAAGGGAAGGCGA
>JMFS01057491.1:0-15116 GCA_000699545.1 Podiceps cristatus | reverse complement strand
GGTGCCTACTGCCCCGCGGAGGAGACGCGCGGATGCCACCCACGCTGCTGCGGTGCGTGGGGCTCGCCCGAGGCCCGGCCGGGGACAGCTCGGAAATTAGGGGGCGTAAGGTACACTCGGAGCCATTCCAGTATAGTCTGTGATATACAATTCGAAACATTTAATGTACTTTGAAACACGGACCTCGGAACTGAGAGGATTATGGATCGGACCCAACCACCACCAGACTCCCAGTGACTGCGCTGGGCTTTGGAGCAGGCTCAGCAAGAGGGCGACACCATCTAGAAGTCACATTGTTCTCTCCAACTCTGTGTGAACTCGTTTTGACACCTGAAATGGAACAGATTGCTGCCTATTTTTAACCCATTATAAGCCCACGAAACAGCAAGTGCATTGGTATACCGCAGAAGGAGCCGAACAATGCAGAGCAGAGCAAGGTGGGACAAACATGCCAGGTTACAGCGGAAGGGAGGAAGAGGGAAATCCTTCCTCCCGATACCTTTTAGGAAGGAGATCCTGTTACTTGACTGTGGGCCTAAATCTTAGCCCAACCAGTGTAAGTAGCTGTTCAAATTAGAAGGAGCTCTAATGATGAAAAAGACTTGCAGAAAAAATACTTCTACACAAAACAGCGGAGGTACTGATGGAATGTGAATTTAAAAAAATGGCAGCAGGGTTTATTTTCCAGGAGGTGGGACATTGCCACATTTTATCACTAGAGATATATTTGGGCAAATTTAACTGGAAGTATCAAGTAAATGATGCAAAAGTAGTTAAACAACATTGCATACACCACACTCGGCAAAATTTTATAGTCAGAATTCCCAAGGAGGAATGTTATTAGCAATATCCCTTTCTCTCCCAGTTTGTATTTTCTTTCTCTTTGTGGACCCTTCACTTTTCTCTTATGATTATACCAAGATCACAGAAACAGTGTCCCATTGTGCTGAGCAGACAGCAAACCCTTCATTCCCTGCATGGCCATCTCTTTCACACACAACTCTTGTCATGTAGCTCCTACTACAGCCAAATCTCTGACCTCAGCCTGCCCTGCTGTGTCATGAGACCAGCCCAGAGCCGAGCACGCTGCTAAGTACAGACAGGTAAGGGACGCAGGGGGAGCTTCTCAGAACAGAAGAATAAGGCAGAACAGGAAACACGCTCTGCCCCGCTTGATCACTGTTGCTCCCTGCTACTGCATCTCTAGAAGGGTTTCCACCAGCTTAAGGAAATTAAGCTGTATGGTTGGACTTCATGATCTTAAAGGTCTTTTTCCAACCAAACTGCTTCTATGATTCTAAAGAGGATTCAAACTTTATAGTTCTTTAAGACTGGCCAGAGGCCTTGCAGAGGTGTACTATACAGAACGAATGAGATCCTGCTAAGTACTGAGTATCAGTAAAGTGTTAGATAAAATCTAGGACTACCTAAGAATTTCTCAGGCACTTGATCCCCCAAAATGCACAGAAGGAGCCAGAAGACCAGGGTTTTCAAGCACCATGCTGGAGTTTTTCGGTCTACAACAGATGTCAGCTCAACAAACACTGACTCTTGAGACTTTGCAGAGCAGAACAGCAGTCACCACAAAGAAAGGTATTTTTGCTCAATTACTCCTAATGGGAAGTAATGATGAATGAAAACAAACAACATGTTTTATTTCAGTTGTCTGCTTTTGGCCCATATGTTTTACACACACAAATAAGGCTCCTGCTCCATGACTGTTCCATTATTTATCCTTTGATCTCCACCACTTAAGACTGCCACCCCCTTTGCACTCCTTTCCCACATTTTCTTACTACTTCTCTCATGCTACATACCAAGATCGTCATGCCTCTCATTTTACCTAATATTCCAAGCCAGGAATCCTTTCCTCCCCAAATTCATACTGCCCACATTATTCCCAGCCTGTTTTGCTATTTCCTCTCCCAAAATACCCTGGCCCATTCATGCCCTGCATTCCCACCTGGAAATGCAGGTCCTAGTCTTGTCTTGGACACTGCAGACCATGAGAGCTGTGAACTGCTGCTTCACATGGGAACAAATTAGTGCATGCAGTAATAGGAGGTGGCTAACCTTTCTGTGAAAGAGGTATAACCATGGGTTTGCCACAACACACCGCATGAATAGATACTATTGCACAGCTGATCTTACAATTTCTCATAGCTGCAATTTTGTCTGTTTTCAGTAGATATAAAATGTTGAAGAAATCACGTTTCTTAGCAAAACTGCAATTATAAGAAGCAACATCATACATGTACACTTACAATACACTTTTCACCATGAGTACAGCCTACCAAAACCGTCTGTGGGACTTAATCACTTCAGCATTCTCCAACCCACTGGGAAATGGGAGTGTTCACCAGCCCAAAGACATGGTTACAAGATCAGCTCTTCAACAGGAAAATGCTTCAATCATGTGGGCAGGATCTGTTAAAGGATTCTGACTTCGAGTACTGGGGATGATCTCTCTCAAGGAGTGCAAACTTTGGTGAAGGGGAAATGACTGAGGAGGCTCCTGGGTTTGATTTGCTTCTTGCCTCCACTGTGTCCCTCAGCCCTATGGAGACTGTCACTAAATGCATCAGCTTCCCAGTTACTGTAGTCTGTAAATCAGCCAGAACTCCCCTTGACCTTGGTGGGAGGTTTGCATGATTAAAGTCAGCAGAAGAAAGATGGGAACGAAAAAATCACATACAAGAGCCTTTCTTTTATTTTCTTTTTCTTTTCTAAGAAAAAAAAAATATTTCTAGCAATGAGAAATATTTTCTACTCCTAAGGGCAAACTTTGAAAGCAAAATAACTGTTACACACGTATATCCTATGATTTGTTAACAGGTTTCACACAAGTAACTTGCTCAAATCACTTTGAAAACATTTCCTTTAATATAGGAACACAGGAGATAGAATCTGAATGCCAGAGGCTCTGGAACACTGAACTCGGCACTTTGTAAAATTATCTCCCTTCAAAAGAATTTTCTACTGTACTGATTGAAAAGGAAAAGAGAGGCAGAAGCCAAATAATGCTAGAGAGAATTCAAGTTGATTCCATTACACGTCTGTATTCATCCTGCTCACACCACCCTCCACTCATCAGGCCAACTCAGGTTTCAAACACCTGGCTGCAGGCTGGGCAACTTCCATTGGCCATGGAAGATGCTAGAGCATCATGGAAAGGGGCCACTAAAGGCCAACATGCCCCGAGGGAATGGGACTCACTGCCTTTGCTTTAGTTGGCCCGCACCAGCTTGTCGCGGGTGGTAGTGGTGCTGTGAGGAGAGCAGCAGGGCAGGTGATGGCACCTTTGACTTCAGGGCATAAAGCTGACCCTCTATGCCCTGGGCTGGGGCTGCCCGCTCAACTCCCCCCAACTCAGGTAAGCCCACTGCTGAAAAGCTGGCTTTCAAAGGTACAAGTGAGATTTAGAAATCCAGAACCAGTACATTTTCAAACTTGCCTGGTCTATTTTTGCATCGTTGGTCTCTCTCTGTTAAGCTGAAGTGTAGCTGGCCTCTTCCCCCAGCATACTTTTAGCTAGCCCCACTCCTAAAGGGTATACATCTCTAACTATATGCCTATACAGTAACCAGCCTAGCAGGACCCTGGGCCTAGCTGTGACCTTTCTAGAGCTCTCTTTTCCTGAGGGCCTCCAACCTGCCATTTGGAAACCACAATTAGCCCTATGAATAAAGAAAACTATGTATAAGAAAGTTTGGGGAAATTACTCCACGGATTCTGCACTCAGGTTTAATTTCAATCCGTGGATTAAAAGTTTTCATACAAATCCACTCTCACTGAAGATGGTGAGAGCTTTGTGGATACCTAGACATTTCTGTCACACCGATCATCGTGTTACACCACGCCACCGAGCTGCAGGTAGGCTCCACTCCTTCACATTTAGACTGGTGTATTTTAAGAACCTCACTGTCAAACACCCCGACAGAGGATTTCAGCTTCCTTTCAACTTTTAGCCTAAATGCTTCATATCACTAACTTGGGCTGCAGTATGAGTAAGCATGTATTCTAATAAGGGAAAGATGAGACCTGAACTTCTCCTAGGCTATGAAATTGGATGATTGTGTCATATAGCTCTGAGCATCTCCAGCTTCCCTTGAAGCCCGTGGCAGTAACCCAAAATCTCTCTGGATCAAGGCTTCACTCATTCAGAAGGTAATTCTGCTCGGATTTTCAATAAGGTCTATTTTTCACTCCTGACACTCCTTCTATGCTACTAATGTTACGATTTCTGCCAAGTATGTGAGGCTTCCCTTCCTGTCCTCTTTTTCACCTTTTTTTTTTTTTAAAAAAAAAAACAAACAAACAAAACCCAAAACAAAACACCACCAAAAAAAATACCCATCGTGACAGGTTTTCCTTTTATGGTTGGGTGGTGTTTTGTTTGGTTGTTTTTTTTTGTTTTGTGGTGGTTCGTTTGTTTTTTAAATTGATTGGTTTGCTTTGTTATTTTTACATAGGATCTTTCATAGTCCATAGTAGGAGTGGTTCAGTGGAACTAGATCACACATGGCAGCGGTCAAGAAGGATGTTAGGAGACTGGCTACGCAAAGCACAGAGCTATAAGCAGTAAGCAACTAGACAAGTCTGAGGTTGTGTCTGTAAGTAGTACACTGAATACTGACAAGTTCCTTAGGAAAAACAGACCTCAAGCTGTCAAGAGTGCTAAAACTCTAAGATGGTGAGAAGTCACTTAACTTTTCATGCTCAAAGGTTGTCTTTCTTTCCTTGTATCTGTGTTAAGAAACACTGCCAAAACCAATGACTGATGCTGGTACAAGCAGGATAGAAATGAAACGGAGGAATAAAAGACTGAAAAGAATAGAGGACTTGTCATAACAATGTGGGATTTAAAACCTGTAGTTAAGATTTTTTCAAATAATATCAGTTTATACAGTGCCTTCTACTTAAAAAAAAAAAAATGTAGCTGACAAAGTTTTAGAGTTAAAAGTGTATTTTATCATGCTAAATGAAATCAAGTTAAGTTTCCTTGCTAAAACAAAGTACATAGGATTCAAAGGCTGCCACAGAATCATAAAATCCCTTGGTTGGAAAGGACCTTTAAGAACATTGAGTCCAACCATGCCTAACCACTACTAAACCATGTCCCTAAGCACCACATCTACAGTCTTTTAAATACCTCCAGGGCGAGGTGTTGTCACCCCCCCCCCCCCCGGCCCAGCCTGTTCCAGTGCCTGACAGCCCTGTCAGTCAAGAAATGTTTCCTAATAATCTAAACCTCCCCTGGCATAACTTGAGGCCATTTCCTCTTGTCCTCAATTAAAGACTGAGGCAAAGAGGTATTAAGTACCTCAGTCTATTCCTCATCCTCAGTCACAGTGTTTCCCCTTGCATCCAATAAAGGAGGAAGATTCTCCCTAGCCCTCCTCTTGTTAGTGTCTTTGTAGAAGCATTTTTTATTGTCTTTTACAGCAATAGCCAGGCTGAGTTCTAGTTGGGCTTCAGCACTTCTAATTTTCTCCCTGCATAGCTTCACTGAATCTTTGTAGTCCTGCTGAGTGGCCTGTCCCCTCTTCCAAAAGCCATAAACTCTCCTTTTGTTCCTGAGTTCCAGGCAAAGCTCTCTGTTCAGCCAGGCCGGTCTTCTACCTCACCATCCCGTCTTTTGGGACGTGGGGACAGCCTGTTCCTGTGCCTTTAAGATTCCCTTCTTGAGGAGTGCTCAGCCTTCCTGGACTCCTTTGCTCTTCAGGACTGCTTCCCAAGGGACTCCACCAATCAGTCTCCTGCACAGGCCAAAGCCTGCCCTGTGAAGTCCAAGGTGGCAGTTCCACTAACCACCCCCTCCTGACTTCTCCGAAAATTGAAAACTATTATTTCGTAATCACTATGCCCCAGGCAGCCTCCAACCATTACATCTCCTACAAGTCCTTCTCTGTTAACAAGCAGCAGGAGGACACCCTCTCTAGTTGGCTCCTTCACTAGCTGTACCAGGAAATTGTCTTCCACACAGTCCAAGAACCTCCAGAATTGTTCCCTCTCTGCTGTGTTGTATTCTCAGCACACACCTGAGAAGTTGAAGTCCCCCACAAGAACAAGAGGTAGTGATAGTGAAACATCTCCCAACTGCTTCTAGAGTATTTCATCAGCCTCATCTTCCCAATTGGGCAGTCTGTAACAGGCTCCCACGGCAATATCTGCCTTGTTGGCCTTCCCCTCGATTCTTACCCATAGGCACTCAACCTTATCATCCCCATCATTATTAGACATTCGTATCTCTCCCTGACATAGAGGGCCACTCCACCACCTCTCCTTCCTCCCCTGTCCCTTCTAAGTTGACAGCTGTCAACTACAGCACTCCAGTCATGCGAGTCATCCCACAACGTTTCCGTGATGGCAACTATATCATAGTTTTCTTGCAGCACAATGGCCTCCAGTTCCTCCTGCTTGTTGCCCGTGCTGCCTTCACTGGTATAGATGCACTTCAGCTGGGCTAATGATCCTGCCGCCTTATTGGAGGGAGAAGCCCTAATTCCCACCAGACTATTCTCAGATGCTTCCATAATTACCAGCCTATCAACTCTTGTATCTTTGGTGCTGCATAGATCGCCATCCCCCACCTCCACTGAGATGGCCGATGGTAGGACCTTACTACCACACTGTCCCACAGGTACCGGCATGCCGCTCCCACGCTCCTCACTAGCAAGCCCAGTTTCATCCCCATCCCCCTTCAAGGCTAGTTTAAAGACCTTTCAATGAGCCCCGCTAGCTCTTGCCCCAGGATCCTTTTCCCCCTTTGAGACAGGAGTTCCCCGCCTCTTGCCAGCAGACCTGGCCTCTTGTAAAGCAGCCCATGGCCAAAGAAACCAAAGTCCCTGAATTACAATAACAAGAAACTGCAGGCAATACAGCTTCAAAAAGATGTCTGGACTAAATCTTAGGCTGACATAAGTCATTATAGCTTTAAGAAGTTAATTTAAGCTACTAAAATCTGATTTATGATGCATATTCCTAGTAGAAATAACAGACTCATTAGTTTTCTGCATATAAAAACCCACCCAAATTAACTTTATTTATTATTATATGTACTAATTAGTGATACATAAGTCTCAGGCTCTCACTAGATGTAAAATATATATGCTCCATTACAACAGCAGCCTTTTCAGTTGGTAAATATTAAATCATTAAAAAATTATGACTCTTCATTCGTTAATGACCAGTCAACAGGAAACACTGTAAATGTGGCCTGCTGGTGTTATTTTTCCCACTGAATAGTCAGCTTTTGACAGCTGACTTTATGAGCACTCAGCGGAAATGCATGCAAGGCATCCAGAGTAACCAGCAGAACTTATACCCACCCCAGAAGCCCCATGAGACTCCCTGAGAATTGTTTATAAAGTAAAGGATAAGACTGAAGGCTCTTTACAATAACAAGAGAATTACAATGCAGCGGCCCACTGCAGCACAAAGAGCTGATGATGGATGGAGTATCATTCTTTCCCAAGTGACAAGTAAATGAGGCAGATACAATCTTACTTTTAATACAGTTGTCAATTTGTAAGTTAACCTGAAAAATCTCTTGTGCGAAAAGCACAGCATTATACAGAAGGGCAGGCACGTTAATAATCAGTCTTTTCACTTGTTGCATGTAATACCCTGCATGGTTTTGTGAGGATTTAGGCCTTTGAAAATCTTGGTTGCTACATGGACACAGGCTCTAGATACAGACCCCAATTCTGCCAGCATCATTCCCTATATTTTACAGTGCTGTGTCAACTCCTGTTTTTATCAATGTTGCTGTCACTTCCTTTAAAACAAAGCTCTAGAAACTGCCAGATCCCACTGATTTTCTTATTTTCCTTGCACTGCACTCGCTGTCATCTCTCCATTGCTTTCATTATGATTTAATACAGCAGAGTTAGTGATCATGCTATCTTATTAAGCTGAGGAAAAGGATAAAGAAAAACATTGTGTTTGTTGGTTTTTTGTTTTTTTTTTTTTTTTATAGCAATGTAACAAGTGCTAAACAATAAAGGTGTCTCCTACAATATCATTTTTCAGGGCTATGCTGGGCCATCCTGAAGGAAACTGAGCATTTCCTTAGATCACACCATCTTCCTGGGACTCTCAGGAAAGCCATCCTTCAAAGAATAACACGCCCTATTTCCCTGCTGCATGCACCCAACTCCAGGGCTTTTTCCACATTACTCTAACATAGGTTCCTTTCTCACATTGCATATTACAACTCAAATTTTTCCACCAGCTTAAGTTGTATCTCATTTTATTTTCTGTCCATGGAACCCATCCAGGATATATTTGCTCGCGGGAAAGAACAGCATCAGTGATATCGTCTTGCTTTCTAGAGAGACTTCTGGCCTCTGGACCTAATCCAGCTGCCACTGTTAATGTCAGAATGGGGTTGGGGGCCATGTGAATATACACAGTCAATATCCAGCTTCATATTCTCTTTAAGTCCTTTTTCATTCTCTTTTGTTGAAATAATTTGTAAAGCATCCTTATTTATTCATCTATGAATTTTATTTACTCACTTGAACTACTCGCAAAGGCTTGATTCCAGTTAGGCTAGCATTATGATGATCTACCAAGAATACGCACCAAAAAAAAAAAAAAAAAACCGTTTAGAAATGGGTCAAAGATACAAATGCCCTGAGGTAGTAATACGAAAGTTCAGAAGTAAGGCTTTGGGAATGTTTTCTGCAAAGAGTTAGAAAGATCACAACTGGATGGAATGAGGCTGGAGAATGTATCAATCTTACAGTCTTAATCAGCAAAGACTTCATTATACTTGAAAAGTAAAGTACACTTATGTACGGATTCGCGGCTACATATTTAAACCCTTATCTGAATATAAATGTGCTATACAAACTGAAATCAACTATTGATCCTACAAACGGAACAGGTAAAATGGATTGGCTGTCAAGTACATTTATAGGACAGACTTCGATGTCAAACAATTTCATGGTAATACTGGAAATACTTAAAGTTCTGTTCATTCCAACACTGAGAATTCCTTTGTCCTCATTCTAATCTGCCAAAACATCCTACTGCAGTAATACATCCTGATTTTATCATCTCTCACTTTGGGGTGGTTTCTGACACTTTTAGAAAGCTCCCAAAATCGTCTTTCACCGGAGAAAAGGATGCCGTTAAATCTAAACACACAAGCAACCATACACAATATATAGACAATGCCTACATTTACACACAAAACTTTTGATTGTTAAAAATTTCTGAGTGAATGTGTTTGCAGGGTGGTAGAATGAGAATACACACTTCATAGTCACAGACAGGAATGTACGTCACTAACTGTTCTCCAGCTCAAATAATACATAATTAAATTCAAACCCTCTCTTTATACCTGCAAGAATTGCCTTACAGAAACGTGGTGCATATGGTATACCTGTGAGCACACGCGAGTCAGGCATGCTTGCCAAAATGCAATGCCAAGGTTGAGCTGGGGCCTCTTCCTTCACGGCAGTTACGTTGAGGAACCATATTACTCACATTGCAGCATGAAAACAGACGTTTGCTCCATGCCTAACATTTCCAACTATCAGTGCTCTGGGGCCAGCTCCCAGAGAAACGTGTCAAGAGTTTTGCCATTGATCCCAGCAGCCACAGAGCAGCTCCTCTACTTGGCCTGTACAGAAAAGACAACTGGAGAACTTTTCCCTAATCATCACCCTCATTAGGGCCAGAAAGCTCAAGTCCCTTCTGTACATATAAATCTGACCTGCAAAAGAGGTCATTTGAGTGCCTTCATGGGAAACTCTATCATCTGTGTTACTGAGGCCACAGTGCTTATGTACTGAGAGAGAAGGTATATTCTAATGGATATTCACAAGTTAGTAAGACAAAAAATCAGCAAGAATATTTTGGCCTTAACGTAGTTAAAAGCCTTCCTGATAAATTTCAGTAAGATAATGAATGACCTAGTATATCTGTTTTGAGCTTAATGATTAAAACTGAAGAAACAATTGCCATGAGAGGCTCAGGCATCTTCTCAAGGGATGAGAGAACTATTTAATGTAAAAGCAAAGAAGCTACAAGTGCTAAATAATTAAAATTGTCAGATTTGCACCAAAGATGTCTGCTGAGGTGACATATAGTGACATAGTATGTCACTATACCTAAGTCGTTATTCCTGTTTTGATCAATGAAGACTAAGTGTTCAAGCTAAGACCAAGCTATTAGAGTAGTACTAAACCATTTTCAAATACATTTAACACTTTTGGATATGGAAGGTTATAGTAATCATTTGAGTCTGATCTTTCTCATATTTTCCCTCAAAGCATACTAGTGCATTTTCACTGACTTACAAATCAAAGCTTTGTAGATCTGTTACGCACATTATAAGGAAAAAAGTTATTTTCTGCTCTGTTCAATTTTTTTTGTTCTTCATTTATGCTAAATAGCATTCAGTAAGAAAAGAAAATCTGAAACATAAGGTGTAAAGGGAGAGGGATTCTCTTCCATCCTGAGAGTTGCAGGCACATAAAAAAACAAACAAAACCAAATTGTTAAAGACTTGGTTCAAAGACAAGAAGCTGGAAATCTGTATTCTTAGTACTGATCTTTGCTGTACCCCTAACCTGCTGCATGACATTGGTTAAGCCTTCAAGGCAGGGATAGTCTCTTCCCATGCATTTACATTACATCTAGCACATCAAGACTTCCAGGCTGTACTGTAATATAAATATACGTCATCATAATTTTCTTTAATGGTAGTCTATAGGCATACCTGCATTTTCAAAGCACTACAGAGGGATTTACCCATGCAGCCCCCACTGATTTCACTGGAAGACAGTTTCCTCCTGACATACCCATTTGTACTTTGGGTGTGTGCACATTAAAAGAGTTGCTGGATAAAGCAGTCAAAGCAGTATAACCCTTCATCGGCAGCTATTATTCAAACAGAACACAGCACACCAAGACTTCCCAAATGGATCACACAATCACATAAGTATCACCAGAGATGTGAAGCAAAAAATTACTCCAGATTGCATATGCCGACTGCACGGGTTGCATAGGGGCATTCAGAAGCAAGACAGTACACAGCAGATGCAAGAAACTGAAGGAAGCAGATCAAGAGTTCACAGAGCTTATAGCTTACGGAAGCAGATCAGAGTTAATTACTCTTTTTACAAGTTGTCTTTATGAAAAGTGCCAGTTCCTTCAGTGGCTTCAACAGAAAACCTGAAAGTAAGAAATTTTCTCTCATGTCTAAAGCTGTTCAGATACAAACTGAGCAACTTTCTTTCCAATGAAAGTCTTAAGTCTACAAACTGTTTTGTCTGAAGTCTGAATACTCCTGCTAATAGGTAGTTTTTCAAGTGCTTCATTCTATGCATGCAAACTAGAGATGATTTGGTTATTCACAACATGATTTGGTTATTCAGCTTTATACTTCCAGGAAAAAAACAGGTACAAAAGAAAAAAAGTGTCTGTGAGAGAGTGACCTGTAAGCTCAATAGCCCCTTCCACTCTTCATGTATCTGTAAAGGTAAGCAAGCGTTGCAGAAGTCTGTAATATTAACAATCAAATTATGTCCTAGGACTTCATAAACGTTTGTTGAGGCAAAATGTTAGAAAGCAACAAGTATAAGGGACCAACAGCTAAACCTCACAAAACAAGATTAGAAGAAACATGGAAAGAGGAGCCAGGAAAGCCGCGTTGTTGTTCAGCATCACAGCAAAGAACAACTTCTCCAGACAGTGATGGCTCAAGAGATTACCAGTTGCAGCCTGCCTTTACTCATCTCACTTAGACTATATTCTTTTGAACTGTAACCTCAGGATAAATAAGTAAATTTTCCAGAGAGTGATCTAAAAAGTAAAAGTAACTTCACTGTGGATAAAAAGAAAAATACCCTGAATCCAAATCCCTACACTTTTTCCATTTAAATGCTTTTGAAAAAAAATAATTCTGTGTCTTACAGTTTTCTAAGACCTCCTTCACTTTCCTGATATATGAATTATAGAAGCAGGAAATACATTTTTATTTATTTGTTTTAGATTCAAAGTATTCAAGATAAAGTCATGCATCATTTTATTTATTAAAAAATAGTTGCAATTTCATTCTAGTAGCTCAGCTCAAAAAAAAAAAAAAAGACAACTCTACCACCCAACAATACCAGATGCCTCACTATCCAACCCTATAACGGGAAACACTGTCTTATCACAAAAGACTTGGTAATTTACTTGCACATCTCAAGAAAAAGGGAGGAAGAGAAAGAACTTGATGTGAAATGCCAGAATACAGCTGATTTCCCAACACTCGGCCTTGTAATTCTTCTGCAGCACGTTAAAATACCTGGGCTTGGACTTTTCAATGCAGCCTAAAATGTTAAGCTCATAAATCTCCTTTTGGAGGTTAGGCAGCTCTTAAGAGTATTGTCAACTCTGAATTTTTGCTATTAATAAAATAAATCAGAATTGCGTGCCACGCAGTGATGTTGTGGATAGCGTTCTGTCACGGAAGTTTGTACTTCAGAAGCAGAGCCTGCTGCCAGATGTGCATTGATACAGCCATATAGAAACTGCCTCAGGATTACAGAAGATTGGGTTCATTATGTTTTAAGCTTTAAAATGTGCAATATGCTCATTTCAGAAATTACAGAAACCCTCATATATCAATGCTCTTGTGGAACAACTGTCCTTCCCTCCAATAGGTACTTTAGTGGCACAGCCTCTCAGCACGTCACTGCTGAGGCCTGCGGGTCTGCAGGCACAGACAACTGAAGGAGGAGATTTGCCTTCACCAGGCAGGTGATGTCTGAAGCAGGCTGTAATGCCACTGCCTGCTATTGCCTCACCGGGGATATGGAACATATCATCTGCTGAGTCTGCTCTTTCATTTTATCACCGTCTGTAGTTGTTGAACTGATGCATACTTCCTCATCTCCCTTTCTCATGGAATAATTAAAAGGAGAGGAAGGAGGCAGAGCACTAGGCAGGCAGGTTCAGTGACTGATGGCACCGGAGTGAAGGAACCCGATTTGCTTCACGACACTGCTACTGCCTTGCTACCTAACCTCAGGCGAGGTACTTGACTCCTTATGCCATAGCGTTCTTATCGGTAAAAATGAGACAGTAACACTGCCTTCCTCTGCAGGATGCTTTAAGATCCTTGGAGGAAAGGCGAAGGGCTGCATGTATTCAGTTGCCTTTTGGGTTTCAGCATGGCAGGGCCCAAACTTTGCTTCAGTTAGGCGCTTACGTACTGAAGCTTTGGTGGCAGTTTCCTCAGTCTTCAGACAGTCTGAAAAAAAAATTCCTGAGGACTAAACTTGAGATCTAACAATGTAAATGTCTAATGCCAGCTTTTTAACCACAGATTATATACATGCTCATCTGATAGGCTGATCCTACCAAAGTCAAGGGTTTGTCTCCTTAATCTTACTGCCTCCAACCAAACTGCCAACATCTTCGTTCTCTCTCTGGCAATGCTGCCTTGGGGGCTCCACTGAGAAGGCAAAGCCAGTTTTCCATACACAGAGATGCGGTCAAGGAAAGATGGGACAATCACCTTCCAATTTCACTGCACAAAGCCAAGGCTTGGATGCTGGGTAGATACAGGCAGTCAGACGAGTTGGAGCAGCTTGACCTGTGGGGAGCCTAAGATGTCTCTTCACATCACACCCTGCTCTTCCTGTATTGTTCTTTGCCAGAACAAAGTAGGTACAGACATTCCCATAGGAAATACATGTAAAATGAGATCAAAACTAAATGGGAAAGGCAAGGAACCATCAGTAAAGGAGTCAGACAATTTCTCACTGCCTCATTAACCCTTTTGCTGCACATCATTGTGCAGAAAACAAGAAGAAAACTGCCATGGCTGGGTCCACCTTCCCCTACCCTGAAGTGAACGTCACTTTTAGGCACAAGCAACGCACCTAACAAAAAGACTGCGCTCCTCAGGAATAAGCTTCCATTGGCAAATGCTTCTCTCTGCGCAAAGGAAGTACAGAGATGTAGCACTTCTGACACTTCATGGGAGCAAAATGACCTGCCCCTGAAATTAGCAGTGACGGACTTAAACGTGAGGTGGCTGGGGTCAGGAAGGAAATTCAGCCTGTTACCAGCACCCCTATCTTGCGTGGCCATGTTGCAACGCGCAGCGGCCACCTCGGTTTGGATCATTTAACCTGTAATAACATGGGGAAGGGACGTTAGCAGCAGGCACATGATCTGCGTGATCTTCAGCTCCAGGAATGCTGGCATCCGGTGGTCCCGCAGCCCACTTCCTCGCTGGACAGGAGGCTGCACAGCAGAAACCACCGTTGTAATCAGCTGCCTTACGCGGCCAGAGCAGAAGGCAGGCTTTCTTCCCCACGGCTATTCCTTCCACGTAAATATGGGAGAAGCTAGCGCAGCAGCAGCCCACACTCAGCCTGTGTAGGTCAGGAGAAAAGAGGACGTGAGGCTGCGCAATTGTTAACTCACTATTTTGCGTGCCCCAACTTTGCCGTTTCAAACAGCAGGATTACAGCAGTTAGGCTACAATACCATAACTCCGTTCTCTTCCACTAACTGGGCCACGAACCTTATTCATGCAAAAAATCCTCTCCGCACGGCACACCGATTTTACTGGCTCTAAAAGTCCTGCAGAAAGTACAGATCCGCTTTCAGGTTTTAGAGAGTTTATTCCCTCTACCCATTGTAATACTTTCTAGCTACGGAGAAAAGCACAGGTCCGTGAACCCCAACAATGGAATCACACCATGAAAATCAGCACCACAACCCTGCGTTTTATTACCATTTTTTACATCTCGTCATTTTAATCTGCACTCGGAGCTCGATCCTGTTCCCATCAAAGCAGACAGCAAGCTCCCATTAAAATCTGGCTCAGCTAGTATTTTAATGACACTTACACATTCCCGTCCTTTGCATATTTCATCTGCGAAGTGCTTTACAAACATGAACTTCCTAATTACAGGCGGACGGTTTACTAAAACTGGAAATTCCTCACTAGTTCTGGCTCTCGCTTTGAAGCTCCAGGATTCGCTCCTGTCCCTCGGCACTTTGGAAGCTCCCTCGACGCCGCTCCTTCGCGGCAGCGGCAGGGCGCAGAGACGACGGCGACCTGCCCCGCAGTTTCCGCGCCGGCGGATTTCGGCGCG
>KL269084.1:566-37474 GCA_000699545.1 Podiceps cristatus | reverse complement strand
GGAGGTGGGTGCCGCGGCCAGGGTGCCGGGTTTGGGCGCCTGGGCCCAGGCGGGATGATGTGGGCACCGAAAGGAAAACGAAAGCAGCAGCTGTTAAGGTGGGGTAGGGATTTTTTTGCTTTTAGACCGAAACACAGCTGTTGTCTACAAACAGTAAAAGGGAGCTGCCTTAATGTCAGCTTGTCTAAGACAAGCCTTCTGTGCTGAAATTAATTCCAGCTACCAGTTGTGCTGTTCTGTTTGTATGATTATGTGCTGATGCCTGGATATTTTGCAGCTAAGTGTCGGACACACTAATTATCTTCCTGAAATACACATTTTTCAATTTGATTTATTTAGCAAGCATTACCTTCAGGACATTTTTGGTTCAATAAAATTAGGTGTCTGGAGAAATTTCATTTGATGTGTTTCTTTTCTCTTTGTGCCTGCTTCATGTCAGTTAAACATCTTGTTTTTAACTGTTGTGTCTCTTATTTAGATTTAGTTTGGAGGGTTTTAAGAGATTAATCATTATACAGCAAGCAATGCAGTTTCAAAATTTATCATACCAGCAACCTTAAATGAAAAAGCAAATATAAATATTCATTAAACATACTTCTCATTTGCTGCATTCAAAAATAGAGAAACCTATACAGCTTAGTATATTTAGTCAGATGTACTAAGCTAAACTAAGAGTTATCTGTCTATAATACCATTTTTGACTACACCTGTTGGTATATTTCTTATAGTTTCAACATCATAATGTATTTCTTACTATTTTAATGCATGAATTCAATGAATGTGAGTGCACAGATCCACTGGGACCAGCTACAAGCTATCAGTAAACTGGATAATCTGTTATATTTGTGTACACACACATGCACATTCCCACCTACTATACCGAACAGCTTGCTTACAGGGCAGGTAAACAACAGATAAAACAAAAATTATTTTCCTACCATCAGATGAAGACAAAACCAAAACAGATATGAGCACCCATCTTGTTGTTCATATCATGAATACTCCCTTTGTAGGTAGTTTTTCTTTGCTGAATTTCGTGACTTATCTGCAGCTGAACAGCACCACAGCAATTGCAAAACTCTGTAAACTGGAAGTAAGAAATAAGAACAAAATATTACATGCGAGAAGTCTGTGCATCACACCAATATAATTTGAGATTAATTCGTGTTGTTGTTGCTTTCAAAATCTGTCATGGTGATACAACAGACAGATGCATAGCAGGTTATTACTGCTCCCCTCTCCACAGAACTCGTGCTCTTGGCTCCTTCTTTTCCCCTTCCTCTTCCTCCTCCTCCTCCTCCTGGAAGACATAAGCCACTGTTTCAGTGCTCACTTAATACAGTTGCTCTTTGTAGGGAATGTCTGAAATCTTTGAAAAGGGCTTTGGGATTAACCCGTTAGAAATTCTGCACTACTGCGATGTGGCAATAAATGTAACCTGATGATTAAGAGGTACATTTTAAAGGAATATCCTGGTTTTTAGCAACATGTTATCTCATCAAAGCTGATGGGTAAAACTAAGCCATTTAGATTTAGTGCTATTAATGCACCTTTCTGTAGTGTTCAGAATTAGTGCAGCCCACCTATTTTTAAATAATGAATCAAAAAAAGAAGGAGAAAAAAAAAAAAAAAGTGATGGGGTTTTCAGTGAGGATGTGACATTTAGAGGCTTAATCCAGATTATATCTCTTCCTATAAAACATGAAGGGTCTTAATCTGCTGCAGACTTTTAATTTCTGATTTTTCAAATGGTGGCAAACCAAAGATATATAATACAATATATTAAACGAAGAAAGCACAGCTGCTCTCTTCCCACTGTGAGCTGAGTTTGTCTCCCATGTCTTCTTAGCCATAAAGCACATAAAATGTTTGAAAACATTTTTCCTGCTTGCATGTGATGGCTCAGTAAGTGTTTATTCTGTTGAGTGGTAATTCACTGGGCATTGTGTAGCTGGGAGATTTCAGCACACTATCTATTGATGCTTTGTGATATTAGTCAAACTCATTTTTTTTTAATGTTTACAAAGCCTGAGCTTATGAAGTAGAATGATTAGTTTGCACTACGTGGCCTTTACAGAATTCTAGTGAAATGAGGCAGGGTTTTTCATTCCATTTCCCTAAACCCTGGACAAAGCTTCTGGAGGACACGGCCGCGCTGCTGCCGCTTGTCGGGAGCTCGGAGCCGCAGCCGCGCAGCCAGCAGTGACTGCAAGGGCAGCGCCAGCTCCCTGACGAAGGTGAAGTCGGGTGTATTTCTGATAGAGGCTTTTTTTGTGTCTCCAAGACACAATGTTTCTGGAGCAATATAGAAGAGGTAATGAAAAAAATAGTCTTTCTGCAACATTACTTTTAAATGAGAGGCAGTCAGACAACCAGGATGTAGACAGTTAGGTTTTTTTCCTTGAACAGATAATAAAACAAAAATATAGTTGTTCATAATCTTACTTTCCCCCCTTTTCCACCTCACAATAGATCTATGGCAGAACTGAATACAGAAAAAAACCCCATATCGTGCCGGGGTGGGGAGCTGCTTATAGATGAGGATAGCTACAAGTAAAGGAGTTTGGTATTATTTTGTGGTCAGTATTTCTTTAACCTGACATGTTCAGGGGGAAAATGATTTATTATCACCATGTTCTTAATAAACAGGCAGTTGCACTTATACTTTTGGTGACTGCAAGCACAAAACCAGCACCTAGGAATTATACATATGGACTCCCACTACTCCCACCTCACTCTGTTCTGTATTCCCAGGGTCACCACATGTGGATGTCAGTAAATTGGGGTATTTCACATCTATGCTCCTTGAAGCAGCAACCTACAATAGCAGGAATATAATTTAGTCTTAAGGGAGGAGTCATCTGATTAAAAGTCTGTTTCTGTCCATTTCCAATCTTCCTGTTGCTGCTTCTGTGAGAAAAAGCATAAAATTTCCTGCAGAAACCCGCCTGGTCTCTTGCCTCTCACTGGTCGGGGGGGCTTCGCTACTAGGCCGCAGGCTCCTGTGACTGAGGATACACTCAGACGACCCTTTCAGAAGTGACAGTGGCAGTGAAAGATGCTGCCACAATTTTTCTTTCTTCAGCAGCAGTGTACGCTGCCCTTAGGTGACTTCCCGATCAGTTGTGGGGTTGTAACCTCAGATGCAGGTAACAGCCGAAGCTGGTGCAGCCATCCTGCCTCACCTGCCCAAACACAGGGTTTCTGCTGCAGCCTTCTATAGTTCTGGCCATCCTCTTACCTCCCTTTTTGCTTAAAGTGGAAATATGCCCTTATACATGAACTAATATGTTTGTGAACACAGATCCTGCGGAGCCTGGAAGATATTCGTTGCACCTTGATCAATATTTTATATAAGAATATGTCCAAAATTTTACCTCTTGGTAGAATGTTTATGTAGGTTTATGCCTGGGAAACATAATCCCTGACCTAATAAACTCGATTATGCTGTGTACTCAATCAAGGAGGGAAAAAAAAAAAAAAAAAAAAAAGGAAGAAGATAGATAAGGTCAAGCTGATGCAAGAGAGAGAGAAATAAGGCTGCTTAATTGCAATTTATTGCAAAATAATATTGAAAGCAGGTGCACTCTGTTGTTACATGCAGGGCTAGTCAACATATTCATTCTTTCAGCTGGTATCTCCTGCCTCACATTTTTGTCTAGTAACTGGTCAAAGTTGGTAAGAAGTGGGATTTGTTAGTGCTGAAGTAATGAACAGCCACGCGGCTAACAGCCCAACGTCAAACTGCCAGAGCTCGCTGCTCTCTGGCCAGGCTCTTTCAGGTATTCCACAGGAGGAGGGTTTAACGTTTTAATACCGAATTTACTTAATTGAAGATATTTTATGTTACATTTTGATACTGCAGAATGAAATCGCAACGTACTGAAATCACAACATAAGCCTGTTATAGCAATTGCAACACAGGACTGAATCACAGTATGAAGAGGATTCTCGTTAATGGTCTCTATATGTTCACCATCGCTGGGAAAGAATGCGTGGCTTGAAGCCAGCTCAACCCTGTTGCTCTCTTCAAAGTTTGTTTTGTTGGTTGCTCAGTTTTTATACTCTGTGTTGGGCTGAGCCCAACACTTACCCTCTGCTGGTCTGACTGGCTCAGGGAGACCTTGAAGCTTTTCTGCTTAACACAGGCAAGGACGTTTACACAAGCCATTGACCCACTCAACTGATACAGATGTTTATCTACAATAAAGGCCACCCTCTGGTCCCCTTGGTGTCAAGATGAGTTCACCTGCCTTTACAACAGCTGTAGTCACTCCCTATATTCTTCTCTGAACTCCAAGAGCACACTGCCCTTGCCCATCTCCAAGCCTTCTTCCACTTAGGGGGGTGTCGGCCAGTCACACAAGCCTGGGACAACGTTTCAGGAGCAGATAGTCTGACATCTTCTTACAACAGATGACAACATTAGGAAATCATGAGATAAAAATACTCTTTATCTGTCAAGCTGAAGTTAGGACTGAACTTTGTCATGGTACAAACACAGAACAGCCACACAACTCTACCAGAGAGATAACATGAGAAGATACAGAGTAAACAAGCAGGGGGGCAGGGGTGTAAAAAAAAAAAAAAAAGAAACTTCAACAACAGTGTAGTACCAAGAACAAAAGGTAAGCTAAATATTTCTGGAAACTAATGTTTCCTTGGTAGTAAATGCTATAATGCCAATTGAATATTTTCATTTTTAAGGAGCAATGGAGGATTTCCAAATCCTCATGGAACAGCACAAGTGGTGACCTCTTCCCATAAGAAACCGGCATGACTTGTTTGTTAAACATCTCTAGATTACACACGTGTGTACCTGTCACACAGCAGCTCCTCAGCATCAGACCAGCAACCCACAGGAGGCCACAGAGGCCTTTGCCTGCAGCTGGCAAAGGCAGGTGAAAAACTGTTTCAGCTGAAGAACAACACGACTTGATAAAGATCTGTGTATCTGCAAAAGGTAGAAAACCCCAGACCAGACAAAATTATTCTCTGTGATACAGCAAGTTGCTCCTCTAGATAAAGAGCAGGTCTCATTTGTCAGGGCAGAGAATTTCTTTCAAAGCGGTTTCTCTTGTAGAGCAAACTTGATGTCAGTAGAATTTGTGAGCTGGAAAAAGAGCAAAGTGCTTAGCTTTCACTTCCAGTTTTAAGGAACAGCTTTGGAAACTACTGGGAAACATTTACACACTCTGCATTTATTGCTGTAATAAACTTGCTTTCATTTTTAAAGCCAGGCAACACCACGTGGGAATTTCACATGCTTGGTTTATTTTTATAGCTCATGAAAACTTCT
This sequence comes from Podiceps cristatus, assembly GCA_000699545.1. NCBI lineage: Eukaryota > Metazoa > Chordata > Aves > Podicipediformes > Podicipedidae > Podiceps > Podiceps cristatus. The sequence goes on along the minus strand of KL269084.1, from coordinate 32,175 downwards.
GTATTTCCCTCCTCGGTGAAGACGATTTGTGTCACAACCAGAGTACACTTAAATATCTTACTCGTATTTAGCATAACGTCCTGCTATTACTCTGTTGTCATTGGTATGATTGTGTCTCTTTCCCGGGGTTTAAGTGCTACCTTCTCCCGAACGACTGCACCTTCCGAAGGGCACTCCCATGGCTACGTCCTGCCAAACCTGTAGCCTGAGGCTGGGGCTGCCCCGTGGCCCCGAGTCAGACCAGCAGCAGGGCTAGAGGTGTGCTCCCCGTAGGCACACCTACACACGGGGGTGCAGTACACACCTATAGATACGTATGGCTGGGCACACAGATCCGCACGGACAGAAACACAGGGCATTTACATGAACACAAATGGCACCAGCAGTCTCACCCTGATCCCCTCACCAGTGGACCAGGATGAAGGTCTGTCAGCAGGAGTACAGACAGACACGTGTTCAACACGGATCCCGGCAGCTGGGCTCAGGCACGTGGGCTCTCCAGGGGCTGCCCGGGCCCCTTGCCCTCCCCAGCTGCTGGCACCTGGCACACAGAGCAGTTGTATACACTTGCATTTTCCTCCAAATACTTCTTAGTCTCCTTGCCAGAGGTGGGGTATCTGCCCATCCTGATCTACAAGGACTGAAGGTGTACGGCTTGGACCCCAATAATCTACCCCAACAATCTTGCCCCTGTACTCTGCTCTGGTGAGACCTCACCTGAGTCCTGCATCCAGCTCTGGAGCCTCAGCAGAAGAAGGACATGGAGCTGTTGGAGCGGGTCCAGAGGAGGGACACAAGAATGATCTGAGGGCTGGAGCAGCTCTGCTGTGGGGACAGGCTGAGAGAGTTGGGCTTGTTCAGCCTGGAGAAGAGAAGGCTGCGGGGAGACCTGATTGCGGCCTTTCAGTACATAAAGGGGGCCTATAGGAAAGATGGGGAAAAGCTTTTCAGTAGGGACAGCGGTGACAGGACAAGGGGGAATGGTTTTAAGCTGAAACAGGGTAGGTTTAGGCTGGATATAATGAGGGAATTCTTTACAATGAGGGTGGTGAAGCACTGGAACGGGTTGCCCAGAGAGGTGGTGGATGCCCCATCCCTGGAAACATTCAAGACCAGGTGGGACGGGGCTCTGAGCAACCTGATCTGGGTAACGGTGTCCCTGCTCACTGCAGGGGGGCTGGACTAGATGGGCTCTGGGGGTCCCTTCCATCCCAAAACATTCTGTGATTCTATGATAATCTGATTTTCCATAACCCCAGTAGCACAGGCCCCCTGTCAATACAGCAATTGAATTCCATTTGATTCCTAGTGAGGGAGAGTGTCTTTGAAGAGGCACCAGGACACGTCAGTGCTCCGAGATTAGCGACCCGGGTGGCTGCAGGGAGTCTCAGCATCACCATTGATCCAGCTTGGTCAGAAAGACAAGGAGAAGGAAAAATAACTATTGTTTCTCAGTTCTAGATATCGAAAATGGATAGCTGGGATTTGAAATATTTAACCTCTCACAAGCATAGGCTTCCTAGTAAGATTTTATTAAGAAAAATAGACACAAAAGAATCACAAATGGGCTTTGCCTTTCAGTCCCACAGGGGGGTGGGGGAGTTGGGTGGGGACAGAAATCCCAATTTAGGGTTTAACTAGCAACCTAGGAAAGAGCCAGTCAAAAAAAGCACGTTGATACACCTAACACATTCTCTGCTTTTCTATAAGATTACACAGGGATGGGAGGGTCACTTCAAGTTCTACATGAACAGCAGCTCTTGCACTGGGACGCAAATTACATCAGCTGCTATTCCAGATGGAATAACATCTCAGAATAACATTTCAATAATGAAAATTATTTTTCACGATGGATCCTGCATGCGCACAGCTGTTCAATGCTCACAGAGTTGTCTTTAGATTATTTAACTTCTAAGAGTCTGCTTCACTTACAGAAGCGTTGCTGGAGAGAAGGCGATGCTCACAAGGTGAGCATTTGCACCAGGAACACTTACAGACCTGAAAAGTTAGTAATTTGGAAAGATTTTGTTATCCATTCATCAGAGAACCTCAGTCAAGGAACCATCAAATGCTTGCGGAACCTTCTTGGCCAAAGCAGGATATATTTCATCTTGGACTAGAACTGGAAGGCAATCAACCAGGAAAACATGACAGAACATTTAAAGGGCACATGGTATCTTGTTCAGCGAGTTTAATATTGCTGCAGTTGAAAAAAAAAAAAAAAAAAAAAAAGGAACTTATATCCACTCTTTTAAAAAGTCTGATTGATAGCTTTCTGTTTTAATACCATAATACATGGAATTCTAGATGAGGATGCTTGCAAATCAATCAGCTTTTTATTTAATCAATCATGTGATAAGTAAGGCCAACATACCTATTTAAAAAATAAACTTTAAATATTTCACTTCAGTTGTACAAAATAAGGTATGCAGATTTTGTCTGGCAGTTGCTGTTTAACCGGTGGTGAGAGTTCTTACTAGCAGCATGGGCTTGAGTTTCTTAAAAGGGCTGCAGGATCAAGTCAGTCAGTCTGCTTCTCAAATGGTTTCAATAAAAAGTGATAGTAAAGTCTAAAGTAAGTTTCAAAACAATATGCATTTTCTAAGATTTGCTTCATAGATTGATAAAGTATTTACCTAGTTCTTTCTGTGTGGTATTTATCAGTTCTTTCTGACCTGAGGTATCAGGGTTGTGAAGAGTGCAAACGTACACAAAGTTCATTATCTACTCACTGTAGCTTTGAAATTTTCAGAGTTTGAAAAGATAACGATCAGCAACAAATTTGTGGTCACATATCATTATCAGTCAAGGGAAAAAAAAACCCCACAAACATCTGTTAGGCTTATGAACAATCCTTTGAGACAAATGGGGGGGGGGGAAGTTAAAATCAGTTCCTTGGAGCAGCATCCAAGCCAATCCATTTGGCTTTGGTATCTGCGGTGATGCAAGATGGCCAAGGCTTTTCGTACCACAGCTGTTCATCACGACGAAAGCAAAGTGCATACAGAATCTCATTAGGGGAAAGGATTCACAAATCATCATAAAGACACAAGTCATGCTCAGCAAAGCTTTCTCAGACCCTGCTCTCTCTAAACCCATATATCTGCCCGGAAAGCGTATCTGACCACTGTTCTCCCACGACCCCTGTGGGATGGGTCCCAGGGATGCTACACCTTGACCCGGACCCCCGGCAGTCACACACTGTGCTCCCCAGAGCACAGGGTACTCTGCAGAGACCCATTTACATTGCCGAAAGCAACTCCAGCTTTGCCAAGTCATTAGAATTAACCGAACAGGCTCAAAATTAGAGAAGAAAAATTTCAGGTGAGCTATAATCCCAACACCAGGAATTTGCAAGGCCGGTTCAGAATACTTGAGAACAGACCAGCAGACAGCTTGTGATGAACATTCATCGAGCCGTGACTTACATCTCCGATTTCGCCAGGGAAGCCCCAGCTTTAGCCAACCCAAATCCGTGACTCCCAGGAAGCTCCTGAACCTCTTCCGCAAGGGTGGGGAGTGTTTAGTTTTTTTTTTTTTTTTTTTCAAGATTCTTTCCCAAAGGCCAATGACCTTTCCTGCCACAGTAAGGTGGCCAAACTGAAGGCAGGCCCCGTGCGGTGACAGCGGGGGTGCACTGCAAGGCGTGCCCAGGAGACAAGGGGACAACAAAACCAACTTGCTGCAACCCACGATACTTCACTGTCACTGACCGGCCGCATGTCCCAGGGCTGTAACGTACGGCCATTAAACGCTTCCAAAAGACAGCACGCGGCCCCTTTCAGCTGAGCTGCTGGCCACCAGCAGTTCCAGGCACGCGGCTACCACTCCCGTCTGTAACCAATGCTGGAACTGGGTACCGGTTGTTATACCGCACCCTGATAAGCTGCATCAGCTTGGAACAACAGTATCGCTTTCAAACCTGTGGTAACCTCTCTCACCTAGCAAAATTTTTCCTAAAATATTCTTTTTCCTAAAAAACTCTCCCCCACATGCCTAAACATTTTTTTCCTTAAAACACTTAAAAAAAACCCCAACAAACAAACAAAAACAAAGCAGATTTTAGTCAAAAATCAAGTAGCACTTACGTTGCATGTCTTTTATTCAGAGGCTTTTTGGTTTTGTTTCTAAACTAGTAACAGAACTGTATTTACTCCTTTTTTTTAAGCAAACCTAGCAAGAGAGCCTTTGTTAACTTCAACAAGATCACTATGGTTGGAGAATGAAGGACAATTAATCTGTCAAAATCTTCAAAACGGAACTTATACATGCAAGGCTTTAAGTCTGGTCTGACTGGAAAGACATGATCTGCAATGAAGTTTTATGGGTTTTTTTAAAGTCAAAACATTACTGTTTTCTACAGAGAAATTTGAGGGGAAAAAAGGGATTTTTCATTTTGTAAAATGAAGTGCCACTCCTATAAAAGGCTTTTATTGGTCTGGCTTAGATTTTACTGTCAAATTAGAACATGTCACAATCACAGACCCTTTACCTAAAGATTAACACGGTCCCTCCTCTAACAGCTCTACAAGGTTTCCACAAAAAAAATCAGGTAAATCAGGTAAATCATTTAACATACAATGATTTGAGTCCAGCTGTTGGGTGAAATTAGTTACCTAAGTCACCTCCTTCCAAAAAGTGCATTTGCAATCAGAGAGGGTGCAATTAAACACATTACTTACCCCGCACTACAGGATGAGAAGCGGCAGCTCCCAGTTCCTGGAACACTTACCAGATCACAAGACAAATCATCTCTCTAAGCACCACAGGTTTAAGCCAAGGTGCAGTAACTGCCCAAACAGAGCAATTCTTACCGATAAATCAGCTACTTCTATGCAGTTATTTTGGGCAGATTCACCTCCTCATGACTTCAAGGAAACAACAACAACAACAAATAGTGGCTACTGTCAGCTGTCACACCTGGTGTCTTTTGGCCTTGTGTGTTCTTTATTAGCATAATATATTTTACAAGTACCTTAACATTTTTAAACTTTTTTGAAAGCTTTGAAACTTTAAAAAAATTAAGCTTCAATGGCAATGATTTCTAAAGTGAAAGAATTGAATGCTTGATTAAAATACAAACCCATCCTGAAATTTTTATAAATCCAATTTAGCAAAAGGAATGCAAAACTAAATTCCTACATACGTTTGCTGACAAAAGCTCAACACCAAAGCTGCGGTAGGCTTGTTAGACAACAATGTGTTTAATGACTGAAACGGTATGTGAACAAAATACAGCTGTAGCACAGCTACAGAGGTTTCAAGTTTTAAATTATGATGAATTGATACAATCAAGATAATTGAGGAAAACATACTAATAAAAAGAAATTGCCTGCATGCCGATTTATGCATTTCAAACTCTCCACCTCTCCCAGAGCAGTGCCTTTCTGTACGAGGTAACAGCAGAGGAGGGACTCTTACAATCCAGATAGTCGATACGACTAGGATAAGCAGGAACGCCTGCGATCAAGACTACAAACAAAAAGCGATCATCTGCTAGAGTAGGAAAAACTACTCCTTTAATAACAACTTTCTATTCAAAAATAAAGAGAAAAGCGACGAGCTCAACTTCACACTCTGAACATCCAATGTCCTGTCTCTACACCGGAGGCTACACAGAAGAGCCACCATCGGAACGGGACTCCCACTTACACAAGCTGCCCCCATCCGCAGGAAGAGGATCTGGACCCCAGGTCAATATTCAGCAATTGCCTAATGAGAATCATATCGATCAGCAAAAAGAAAACCCCCAGAGCCCTGAAACAAATCTGCTATAGCTACGGGTTCAAGTGGAAGACAAGAAACAATCGGCCTATGAAAGCTAAAAGGCCATATTTTGTAAATGTTTCCAACTACATACAAGAACAAATGCAGGATGTGATGTTTACTTAGTTTTATTAATTTATTTTTGCAGGAATCTGCAACTTGGAGTATGCACTTTCTGGAGGTACCATGCATGCATAGCCTCTGAATGCTTTTATACAATTTCATCTCTTAGTAATAAGTTCATTCACAGCATACACAAATCTAGAATGTAGACACCATATATACAGGATTAAACAAGATCGTGTCTTTTCTTTTTTTTTTTAATGAAAAAATTTAACAGGGTTTCACACAGCAGGAAATATGGATTAGATACACTGGTGCCACCATAAATAAATAAGTTTCAAGAACACAGGTTTTTTTTTTTTTTTTTTAAAATTGGTTTCAAAGGTACTTAAAATCCAGGATTATAATATTGCATTAACTCCATTGATTTCTGATTATTCAAAACCAAGAAAAATATTCGCATTAATATTTATGGACATAAACAGCAATGAAAGCCCCAAACTGAAGAAATCTGGCAAAATTCAGTCATGGATAGCTTCATATCATATTGACATTTTGAAACGAAACAAATGCAGCAGCACATAGAGACAGTACTGACTATGAGATGTGATATCTGTGCATCGTCTTTCTTTTAGAGTCACTGTAGTAGAGAGCACTTAAATTCTGTGTTACCAAACAAGCTGATGAATTGTTTATGTCCAACTGTCCACTTCTCGTCAGGATAGTCATTTTCACATTCTAGGGTATACCACTGAATTTTAAAACAAAAACTATCATCCTGATGACAAGCCTCTTTTTAACATGTTTAATATTCTCACATTCTTTTAAAAGACATTCTTTATTGTTTTTATTTTGTTTTGTCCCCATTTCAACTCAAGTACTTTTATTTCCGTTTCAAGGGTTTTACAATCAGTATTAAATGCATTTAGAAATTGAAGTGACAGATGTTAACCGGGACAGATAAAGTAACTGAAAGAAAAGTTTCTTTAAAAAAAAAAAAAAAAAAAAAAAAAGTTATTTAGTAGCATATCATAATCAGAAAGTACTGAGACCAGCTCTTTTAAGAATTATTATACGTCTTCACCACACCTCCCGTTTTTCAAGGGAAACACACACATACCACAGACACACAGATACACAATTCAATCTGATCTAAGACTACATTTTACAAAGCACTTCTTTTTGACTTCCCACCCCTTTCCTCTTCACCCAAACAAGACTAATAATTACATGAAATTAAAAGTAGAACCAAAGTTCAGGAATTCTTTTGGTTTACTATGTTCTGAATCATTTTCCACAAGCCCCACTCTAAATAAACTTTTAAAGAACTACAGTAGTATTCTATAATGTAAGGGAATTCATCTTAATAGCACAGTAAATATAAAATAAGCTTTATAAAATTTCAATGAACAGTGACATAATTTTGAATAACTGAATGTCCCAGTCAGTTACAAACTCTACCGATCTAGTAGCATGGTTGAAGGAAAGCTCAGTCATTAAGGAAAAAAAGAACACACAAGTAGTGCATTAACTCAACAGCATCAGCATCCCACCATTCACACACACGCACACACGTTTTATACAATACAGTGCATTTTGTATGCCAGCTGACATTAGGGTTTTATGTGCATTCAATAAATATTACATAAACCAATCTTTTTGGCATAATCTACAATTCAGTTGGGGTGTGAACGGTGTCACCTGCTTTCAGAAGGACAATGGATCTTCCAATATTCAAAATACAATTTACAGTCGAACAAACTAGAAATATTCAAGCACCATGTAAACTCTTTACTATTAATGTTTGAGTTTGGGCATTTACGAGTAAAAGAATACAACAGAAGGGGTAATGAGAGTAATTGAAAAACTGAAGTAAAATTATTGGTACGAAGGAACTGATTTGCAATTTAACTGCACTCAGTCTTCCACAAAATATCTTGCTGTCTTCCTTCTCTTCCTCTGGTGAAGCTATGACTAAGATTAGCAAGACTCCATTCATGGTTATTACAGTTCAGGGAATTATCGGACTGCATGCATTTTCCCCCCTCCCTTCAAAAGTAGCATCTATTCTGTCTGAAAATGGCACAACTGTATTGATGCATGACACACCTACTCTCACTTGCTGTCATTTCAGTTGCTATCATTTTGTAATTCCAGCAAAAACAAATGCTTCTAGAACTTCAGCAGAAGTACAAATCAACAGAAAATTGAAATAATACAAAGGCATCATGATAGAAAAGTCATGAAGTTACTGGTATTGTTTTGAGTAATTCATTATAAAGCTGATAACAGCAACAGTACTGCTTATCCTAGGTATAACGCTTCTGGCTCATCTGTTTTCTAGTTAGCTCAGTTTTGTCAGGCTCTTCACTCACATAACAAAATTAATATTTGCCGAAGGCAGGCAGGCTAGCTCTGATGCCTTTGACTTCATTTTGCTCATCAGTGGTGCACACTGATTGCTGGACATCTCTTAGTTTAGTCAAAAATATGCTGAAGATTTAATTAGTGCAAGAACATATTGAAAAATGCCAGATAAAATATTGGTTCCTCATCTAAGATCACAGTTTGGTTTTTACTGCTACCTTCACAAACTGCAGGGAGAGAAGACACCAGATTCAGCAATGCAGTTGAGTTTTCCTCCACCCACCCCTTACAAACGCTGCTTGATTTTAAATAGGATTCAGACACATGATTGTTCTACCACAGCTTAACATGTTATCACACATCAAGTGAATTGTGGTAATTGACCATATGGATGTGGCTGCCGTGAGCCAAGAACAATTTGAAAGTAGTTTAAATCTCTTCTGGTAAGGTTTAGCTAGCATGTTTTGCCTCACGGTTGCAAAGTCAATTACTGTAACTCAGCTGACGTGCGCTTGGTCGTGTCTGAATCTTGACAAAGTTATACGATAAAAATTCAAATGCACTGTACCAGCTTCTGACCAGTACACAAGAACATCCTACTCAGTCGCACAGTTGCGTAACACAATCGTTCAGCTGCCCAACCCCAAGTTCGATTTCACAAGTATTGAGTGCTTTATTACAGCAACCTGAAGCATTCAAACAAATTGAACATCACCTTTATAATACAGTATCATATGCATAAAAGTACCAGTATGATTTTTCAGTTGCAAGTCTTGTGTTCTTCAACCTACGGCAAATATCTGCTGACCAAAATAAAAAGAATGCAGTGTGTAATTTTTCAGGATCTGGCATCTTCTATTTTATACAGACTGGTTTATTAACAATGTGCAAATAAACCTTTACTGAAGAGCTAATTGATTCATTACTTTTCAGCTAACTTCGAACTGGGGCACAAAGTACCTTCTGTGCTGTAAACATGAATTCTTCACCAATTGGAAGTTAAAAAGGTCTAAGGAACCAGGTACAAACTCTTATCATACACAACCATGGCTGAGCTCAAGTCTTCCAAACTGAATTTGGAGTAGTCTGTGTTTGGCATATGCCACTGTGCTGCTACAGAGCACAGACTTAGAAGATTGTTGTATATAAAAGCATACTTTTAGCTTTGAAACACAACGGCCTGATGAAAGCATGCAGCAGTATTTTCATCTGTAATACGGTAGAATTCATTCTTAGTTTATTACCAGTGTTGACACAGCCAGGTGAGCACTGTACAAGCAAAAGGGATTGTAAAAAATTACCTCAGATTATACTCTCTGTAACATTCATATGGGATCTCACTTAGTCACCTTAGGTTACTATTTCAAACAGCAATTTTTTGTAGACATAAGTTACCCTGAAAAAAAAGCAGCAATTACAAATACCCTTCTCCTTGCTTTTTTATACATTGCAAAATTTATTGTTGCATTTACCTGTCTTCTTTTTCAGTAGCTTACAATCTAGAAGCACAGGGAGCCTTTGTTTTCCAGCTAGCTGTGGCCAGGTTAAGTCAGCTTTGGCTCTTCAGTTTTTCTGATTAAGTGTAACATTTCACACCATAACTAAGAGTCCTATAGTTTTTTGTTTTTGTTTTTGTTTTTTTATTTTTTTTTTAAAAAAAAAAAAGAGTTGTGTGGTTTGTTTTTTTTTTATTTTTTTTATTTTTTTTGAGCCACTAAGCAGTAACTATAACCACAGGACTAAACACCAGTAGTTATTTGCTTTCCTGTATACATTCTTCCCAAAATTAATCCTTTTACATTTTCAGGTTTCATTTTCTGCTTTGCTCACTGCAATAGGATAAGAAAGAACTTCACCCTTAATTTACTTATTTTTAGTGTAGCACAAGCAGAAACATCTTAACAAATTTTCCCACCCCTCACAATAAGAAGACTGTTGACTGGCAAAGGCCAGGCAGATGGACTGAAAGGTTCCCCATGTTTCCTTCTCTTACAGCTGTCAGCTTGAGAGCCTGTTTTCAACCCAATGCAGTCCCTTTCTGTTTTTCAGGTGTATCGTGGCATTTCACACTGCTCACAGCGATTTAGTGCTGGGTGATTTAGAAAGGTGCAGCTATCACAATTCCATGGAGCCCCTTCAAAGTCTTCATCTCTTGGCTGAGTCCGTGGAGTCTGTTTGGAGCTGTTTTGATGCTCTAAAAGCAAAAAGAAAACAGTTTTTCTTATTTCAGAAGAGGATGATGGGCAAGACCATACTACTGGTTTGTCACCTCATTAAGCATTCTATCTTAAAACGAATGTGGAAACCTTTCCATTTACGTAACATTAAAGGTGTTTTGCTGAAGCACTTCTAATCCAGTTTGTAAAATCTGAATATTTAAAGTATTTCACTTCTGTAAAGAGTCACTTAACCATACCACATCAAAACCAAAAAGAGCAATCACCACAGTTGGGTCACTGATACTGCTAAAGGTTTAATAGCTTAAAAATGTACTGAGAAGTTTGTTACTGGCACTGCAACACCATCCTGTTAAGGAATGACTTCATAGGTTCACATGCAGCAGTCTATCACCAAATTCTAAATTCCAATAACCCTACTTCACCTGAAGTAAAAGACTACTTTTAAATTAGTTCCTTCAAATCGTCTGACAGACATCATATTTTCTGCATCTGTTTGTAGCATTTATACAGGCTGAAGAAAATACAATACAAAAATAAAAATAGGAGGTCTGTTTCAAAACAAGATGATTGTTTTTCCTCCTCATGGCTTTGCAGCAGGGATATGCGTATGTGAAGCAGCACTTAAGTCTGTTTTCATTCATAAAATCAGTATGTATGTAAATCTCACATTAGGTATTAACCCACGAAAGACTGCTTTCTGATACAAGACCTCAGGTTATCTACTAAAAGGGATACATATTCCTAGGATGTGGAAACACAACATTTTACAAAATGTTAACATTCTAAACAACATTAGCACACATATCTAAAAGGTAAGGTTAAGGTATCCATCTGCTAAGCATACGTCTATAGAACTTAATTAAAAGAGAACTTACGCTGTATAAAGGGACTGCAATTTGTAATTGAAAGCACATACATTCCTGTCATCTGCTAAGAAATCTAGCAGATAGTTGATGACAAAGTTAGTGCAAACAATACTTAGGTTTCCCTTTAGAAACATACTTAAAGAAATAAAAGTAACCTCCTTGCTTAGATGTAAACCCTCTCCAGACCAGAAATTGTATAGTCACATTAGCAGTGCTTGGCCTCAACAGATTCCTTCTAAGCAAGGAAGCAGTATGGGCACCAGCCCTAAAACCGCTCTCTAATAAATTGACAGAAAAACTGTGAAGCTAGTTGTAAAAGTCGTACAGCTCCTTACAAGACAGTATTTTTCCAATTGCCAAATAAAAATCACTCATTTCATGCAAGTTTTGCTCCTTATTTTGCTTTGAAATAATAAATCAAATAGGCTAGTGTAATTAAGAGAATCTCTTCAAGCATCACCAAGTAGCAGTGCTTTAAATCAACCACACAACCAGTGCAATTCAACATGAATCCAGGCAGCTGCCTTCATGCCATTGCTCACCTGCTGCTACTGTCTTTCTTGGGTACCACCACACATCCCATACAGGAAACACATCCCAGTACTGAAGTTTGTAGGTTTTTTTGTGGGGTTTGGGTTTTTTTTGGTGTTTTGTGGGTTGTTTTTTTTTTTAAACCATGAGCAGTAGTTCTAGGCCTTCTCTTTCATTTAAATTTCCACATAGTAAGCATTTTATTATATTAAAGGGTAAAATACTTGCCTCAAAAGAAGGGGAAAAATTTCCTTATATGAATTCAAAATTCAACTGCAAAAACCTTTGTGAAGTGCTTATCAGCAACCAGAACTTATTTACAAAATTTGGATTTTCAGGTAGACTATATGATTGCTGATTCAGAAGAGTGACTTTTCCACCAACAGTTTTAATACATGCTAGTTACAGTAAGAGGAGACACAATATTATAAGTCTTACCACAAAACATTTTCAGAGAAAAGACCACTGTTTTCTCTATATCAGAGTACAGGTTCCCAGACTGGCTATTCCAGCAGAAAGATACAAAGTGTTTAAAAACTTCTACTAACATTTGAAACCATTCTTTTAACAGAGTTTACCTGAGATAAAAGGTAGGATTCTGCTCCAAAATCATCCCTAAAGGTACAGGAGTTCAGCGAGCTACAGGCCTACATGGCCACTAGGTGTCTACTAACGGTGAGCAGAGTCACTCTGGGATGTACTGACTGAATCTCCGCTGGGCAAAAAGTGGCACTAAATACAAAATGTAAGTGTCCTAAGGTGGATACGAATCCTAGGTACTATATGATTAGCATAGAAAAATTGAGAAACCAGTAAAGAAATTGTACAAGTGGGACACATCACTTTAGACTGATGTGAGGAAATGTGTTCTGTCTTGGTCCTTAAAATGCCTAAAGCTCTTGCTGTGCTGAAACTTCAGGGCTACTGTGAAATTCATACTCTGCACAAGAAGTAGTTAAAAGTATGACCAGTCAAGTTAAAATATAATTAAAAATATAAATGCAAATTTTAAAAAGCTGCTGTGACCAACTGAACTTGCATAAAAGGTCTCAACTAAAGCACAAAATCCTAATAACACGTATTAGAAGATAGCTAAACAAACCAGACATAGAGCTTTTAACCTAGAAGTATTTAAAAATTAAAAACAAAAAAAACCAAATCCCCAACCAAACCGCCCAAAACTCCAACTAAATGAAAAACAAACAAAAACCAAAAATCCCACAAAACAAAAAAGCAAACATAATTAGGAAGCTCAAGTTAACACGCAAAAGTTCATATACTTTCAACTCTTTTTCTACTAGTGAGTAACAGTATTTACACAGAACACATTAAAAGACCATTCATTTGCACCATTCTGCCCAAGGAAAACAAGCTGCAGCCAGGATTACTGCACTTACATAAAAATGTTCTGTTTCAGTTTATATACAGAGAAAAGTTAGAATAATTAGAATTGCTTCCTGTCATCACATGGACTTTTTAAAGAAAAAAAAAAAAACAACAAACTTTCTCAATACAGATTAGGAAACTTGATACTTGTTTGTTGACCTACCCTTTTTATATGGCTTTGGTGGCACAACAGGACCAGGCTCTATGTTATCATAGAAGTTACACGTGGCTTTTGGATCAAAGTTCCCTGTCAGAAAAGAAAAGTAAGAAAGTGTAACTCAAAGGTTATTTACATGCCTATGCCAGTGATATTTAAAGGTTTCAGATGTTATACATCTGTTTATTATGACATAGCTTGCTCCCGAGTAGTCTTTTGTCACATACTTTCAGTTTTGTGCTGATTCTAGTAATTTTTAGCAGGCTAATCCCATACTGAAGAATCAACTCCAGCTCAGTTCTGTATTGGTTTAAAAATATGTGAAAATGTAAATCTTTCTGTAGGACACATTGTTGGTATAACAGAAGGACTATGCATATTCTAATCTATTTGATTGTACTTATGTCAAGTTTCTGTCACAGAGAAAGGATTTTTAAAGACCTAAGTAGGTTTCTGTTTGCCAGCTTCTTGGTTGCAACCTGTACTTCTGTTTTGTGTTACTTGGTCAGAGTCTTTGTCAACCAAAAGTTAAAAATTTAGGCAAAGAACCTTAACTAAGGAGTATTTTTTTTTTTTTTAAATTTGCTCTTGACAATGTCATTTTTAAGTCATCACTTTCTTAGTAATGTAATTTAGCTTGGCCAACAGAAATCTTAGCAAGTCAAATTTATCACGTTACAACTGAAAAAGACACCTTTTAGATATAAGTTGATATTCATTATCAAAATTAAACTTTACAGAGTCCAAGTATCCACACTTAAGCACATACTATATTAGAATCATAGAATCATTCAGGTTGGAAAAGACTCTTAAGATCAAGTCCAACCATAAACCTAACACTGCCAAGACCACCGCTAAACCGCGTCCCTAAGCACTGCATCTACATGTCTTATAAATACATCCACCACTTCCCTGGGCAGCCCGTTCCAATGCTTGACAAACCATTTGGTGAAGAAGTTTTTCCTAATAAATCTAAATTCCAACCTAAACCTCCCCTGGAGCAACTTGAGGCTGTTTCCTCTTGTCCTATCACTTGTTACTTGGGAGAAGAGACCGACCCCCACCTCGCTACAACCTCCTTTCAGGCAGCTGTAGAGAGCGGTAAGGTCTCCCCTCAGCCTCCTTTTCTCCAGGCTGAACAACCCCAGCTCCCTCAGCTGCTCCTCAGTTCTCCAGACCCTTCACCAGCTTCGTTGCCCTTCTCTGGACACACTTCAGCACCTCAATGTCTTTCTTGTAGTGAGGGGCCCAAAACTGAACACAGAACTTGAGGTGCGGCCTCACTGGTGCCAAGTACAGGGGGACAATCCCCTTCCTACTCCCGCTGGCCGCACTATTCCTGATGCAAGCCAGGATGCCATCGGCCTTCTTCGCAACCTGGGCACACTGCTGGCTCACGGCATGGCTGTCGACCAACACCCCCAGGTCCTTTACTGCCTGGCAGCATCCCAGCCGCTCCTCCCCAAGCCTGTAGCGTTGCCGGGGGTTGTTGTGGACCAAGTGCAGGACTCGGCACTTGGCCTTGTTGAACCTCATGCAATTGGCCTCAGGCCATTGATCCAGCCTGTGCAGGTCCCTCTGCAGAGCCTTCCTACCCTCCAGCAGATGAACACTCCTCCCATATTTAAATTAGTTTTTTTAAAAAATCAATTCTATACCTCTAGATTGAAGGAGATCAACTTCTTTCAGTGTACAGTCAACATTTATCTGGAGCTGTCTGTTGAGGCTTCTCAATCTGGTCATTTCCTCAGGCTAGAAAGAAACAATCCAAAATAGTAATTGTGGGAAAGTCAGCATCTTATCTGACATAAAAATAACATTGCTGTATCTTTGTTAACAGCTTTACTAGAAACTGAGTATAGATAAGGCACTGAAAAAAATAGCTATGATTCCACTGTCTCATCCCCCCTACCCAATTTCTTCCCTCAAAAAACATTCTTGGCATATTGGCATTTGAGGAGAAAAACAAACCAAACCAACAAAAATGAACTAGTTACTTAATATTAAAATTCATTAGAAGACATAGCTGACCTCAAGTTTATAAAACCATCACCTTATAAAATACTGTATAAAATGATGACTTGTCACACGAGTTTACATCAAGATTATCAGGAAACAGAATACAGGCTGCAGTTCACATTCATTATTACTTGATTATAACTGATTAAGGTCAGAAGTTTATTTATTTGTATCACCCCAAGGAGCTTCAACATGCCAAACCTTCTAGCTCAGTATATTTAAATCATTCAATGCTGCAAGACGGTAATTATTCTTAACAGAATAATCAGTTATTTAAGTCCATATATTTGCATATCATTAAGACACCCCAAGTTACTGGAATACACAGTGTTAGCAGCAGTGATTATTAACGTGTATGTAGGAATAACTGTCCGATCCTAGGATACATTCCAGCATCACAGAGTCACAAAATCACAGAATGTTTGAGGTTGGAAGGGACCTCTGGAGGTCATCTGGTCCCACTTATCTCCAAGGATGAAGACTCCACAACTGCTCTGGACAACCTGTGCCTGTTGCCTCTGGCTCTGTCCTCTTTGCACCCTCCCTTCAGGTATTTATATACATTGATGAGAGCCCCCCTGAGCCTCCTCTTCTCCAGGCTGAACCGTCTTAGCTCTCTCAGCCTGTCCTCACAGGAGAGATGCTTAACTGTCTTTATGGCCCGTTCACTGGACTCTCCCGTACTGAGGAGTGCACTCACAGACACCGTACTGCACGTGTGGCCTCAGCAGTGCTGAATAAAGGGGAAGGGTAACCTCTCTCCCCTTGCTGGCCACACTCCTAATGCAGCCCAGGATATCATTAGCCACCTTTGCCACGTTGCTGGCTCATGTTCAGCTTGGTCTCCACCAAGACCACCAGGGCCTTTTCTGTAAAATTGCTTTTCCAGATGGTTAGCCCTCAGCTTACACCGGTGCATGGGGGTGTTCTTCCTCAGGTGCAGGCCTTGGTACTTCCCCTCGCTGAATGGCATGAGGTTCCTGCCAGCCCATTTCTCCAGCTTTTTGAGGTCCCTCTGAATGGCAGCACAACTCTCCCAGTTTTGTGTCACCAGCAAACTTGCTGAGGGTACATTCTACCCCATCATCCAGATCATTAAGGAAGATGTTAAACAGGATCTGTCCCAGTACTGACCCCTGCGGTACACCACTAGTTGCTGGCCTCCAACCAGACTTTGTGCCACTGATTACCACACTCTTGGCCTGGCTGTTCAGCCAGTTTTCGATCCACCACACTGTCTGCTCATCCAGCCCATACTTCATTAGCTTCTCTATGAAGAAAAGCCTTCACTATGTTGAAAGCTTTACCGAAGCGCAGGCAGACATTAACTACTGCTCTCTCACCTATCAGGACAGTCTTTTCATCCTAGAAGTTTATCAAATTGGTCAAGCTTGACTTCCTCTTGGTGAATCCATGCTGACTATTGCTGATCACTTTCTTGTCCTTCATGTGCCTGGAAATGATCTCCAGGATTAGCTGCTCCATCACTTTCCCAGATACCAAGTTGAGGCTGATCAACCCGTAGTTCTCTCGTTCCCCCATTTTGAAGACAGGCATGACATTTGCTCTCCTCTGGTCTTTGGGCACTTCTCCCAAACATCATAATCAATCTAGAGTGGCCTCGCAATGATGTCTGCCAACTCCCTCAGCACTTGTAGATGCATCCCATCCAGGACCAGGAACTCATGTATGTCTGCTTGCTTATATACTCCCTGACCTGACCCTCTTCTACCAAGGGTATACCTTCCTGGCTCCAGACTTTTCCCAAGGTCTCTGAAACTCAGGATTTCTGAAGGCCTGTAAAGACTGAGGCAGAGAAGGCATTCATGTTCTATGTCCTTTTCCATGTCCTATGTAACCAGGTATCATTGAGCAATGGGCCCACATTTTCATAGCTTTTCTTCTGTCATCTAGGTACTAATAAGAAGCCCTTCTTTTTGCATTTGACAACCCATGCCAGATTAAACTTCAGTGGGGCTTTGGCTTTCCTAACCTTATCCTTGCACACTCAGACAGTGCCTCTGTATTCCCTCCAGGAACAGAGCTGCCAAATACTGCCCTGAGACAAGCAAGACACAGAGCAGCCATAATAGTTCTGCAGCTAACAGCTCCTACTCTGTCTTCCAGCCTACATCTGTATGCATTATGTCCACACAGTGAATAAGTCTGAACTGATTTGGCTAACAACTGCACAAAGTGGAAGTTATTTTTCAGTCAGATGGATTCTCTTACCAGCACCATACAGATGTTTGGGCTAGAGTCAGTTGCAGGTAGAAGTCATACCCATAGGAAGAATCAACAAAGAAAATCAACAAGAATCAACAAGGAGAGAGAGGTGCCAACTATTTGAGCCAACACTGCCACTGAAAAGTTACTTGGCACATTTTATACATACCAAATGGGAAGTAGATTGTCTAGGAGGTGCAACTACTCCAACAACAAAATACCTCGACATAACAAAATACCTTTTAACAAAAATGTGAAACCTTGCTGCATGAACACCCAAGCTGTATATGGCTTGGGCTCTTCAAATAGTTACTTTCAACCTATAAAAATGTATGTCCAAGTCTATCTATTCAGTTCTGCGGTCCAGAAAAGCACATGTATACAGGTTTCAGAAATTGCTGTGAACACTAAGAAAGCTGGACATATATATGTTTCTTAAATTATAAGAACTGGCTTACGACAAGGCAGGAACTTACAAAAAAACCCCACCAACTTTCTGAAGACTGAACGTTTTATACCCCCAAATATTTTTTTTGTATACTACTTTAGATCATGAAAACATAAGAAATAAATTTGTATCTTGAACTAAAATACTAACAAATTGCTTACTGTTGGAATTGCAGTTGTACAGCTAACTCTTCGAAGCCGCCTTTGCATTAGATCGTGCTCCATACCATTGACTTCGGCTTTCAGGCGTTCAAGCTCTTCTTTCTCAAGCTTCAGTTCCTTTGCTAATCTCTCCATCCTTGCTCGTTGATGTAACAACAAGGCTAATATTTTACATGGAAGAAATAGTTACTAACACACAAAAACCTGGAAAACTGAATTCTTAACTTAAGCATAAGATTCATGAGTGACCTTTCTGGAAAAAAAAAGTGATCATAAACATGCAGCCAAATATCAGTGTGAAGATGCTTTCATGCCAAATGAACTACAATTTAGAACAAAGTTCTTCCAGAATAAAAAACACATTTTAGACAGTAACTTGAAGTTGGTATTACCATTTTGGTCAAAGCTTCTTTTTTTGCATTTGGTCTTTCTCGTCTCAAAAATACAAAGGCACCTGTACAAGGAGACAGCTTCTCAGGATGAAAGAGCAACCTAGTTATATTAATACTGTACTGACAAAAAAATAAATACCAGAGGTAAGATCAGAAGGTAACACACACTAGCCTTAAGACATTAGCCAAATGTCAGTCCTGAATTGCTTTTTTTCACTATTACAGATTATGCGATAACTTTAAGTAATCTTAGCTTTTCAGAGAGTACTGTAATTCTCAATACTGTAAGTTCCCCAGTGCTCAAGGCAAAACTATAGAACTTCAATAAAACAGACTAGAGAAACCAGAAAATAAAAAGTGGGTACAGCTCAGATGCTTCAGAGTCTTAAATTCTACAACAGAGCTGATTTGCTGTCCTCTAACCTCTCTGCTGTTATTCTCTCAAATTTTAGTCATGATACTGAAATTTATGACTCGGAGTCACAAGCTGATGTTGGGCTCTCAGAGCAGGCAAAGAAAAAATTTTGACTAGCTAGAAAATAATATCCCATTTCTGCAGGAAGAGTATTTCTCAGTATTTCATCATGATGCAAGACTGGCCATGTTAGTGTGATGCCTAGCACTTTCTGATCTGGCTGGTTTTACCTGATTAAAGTCTACTAGGAGAGAGAAAAACAAGAGAAATTTGCTTTGGGTATTCAGACAAGCACGCTGCTCATACAACAACGTTCCAGCAAACAGTTCAAATGTATGAAGATGACGTAGTATCTGCAAAATGCTATTTCATACAAAGTACCAGACAGCACCTGCCCTTTTCTTCACCCCTATCCAACACAGACAAAGAAAAATCACATAAATATCTCAAGAATATTTGCATACTAGCTGAAAAAAAACAAAACAAAAACCCCAAACAAACCCCACCACCACCAAAAAACCCCCACCAAAACAAAACAAAAACCCCATAGCTTACTGGGGAGGACCAAAACCAAACAGTCAGGAGCATAAAAATGACAGTGGTTTTTATCAGTTACCAGCATTCTGTGAAAAAATCTAGCACTATACTTCAGATTTTGTATGGATCCACCAATTCATGGCGAAAGAATAAATAATGAAAATTCTATCCAAGAGTAACATCAGATGTTTTTATAATACAGACACCAGTATTACTGAACAAAACTGTTCTCTATTTTTTGAAGTAGTGTAAGTCATCCAAGTAGAATTTAAGAATCATAAAATCGAAAAATAAAATATAAAGAGTACAGATATTAGGCTGTATGATTTTCCACTATTACTATCAAACCTTGTCTTTGTACAACTCCTCTAATTTAACATCTGATGTGACTACATTATATAGCTTCAGATATGCTCTAGTACAACTCAAACATGACTCACATTACAAAGGAACAGTGGAAGTACAGACACCAGAATGGATTTCTGGTACCACTTTTCACAATGGTTCACATTCAAAAGAAAATTAAATAAACTTGTTCCCTCTATTAAGCTGTTAAATATACTTTTTTAGGACTCCTCTGGGGTAGTAAAGAATATAACATTTATTCTTCTACAATTTATTTCTCTCAAGAGCTCAGAGTGCAGCAATACCACAATACAGGCCATAATGCAGTCCCAGCTGTGGAAGGTATAGCTATAAAGGCAAATGCCCCAAAAAGCATATAGTAACTGGTTTTATTTGGTTTGTTTTCCAAATACACAAATCTAGTTAAAGATACAAAGGCAAAACCAGATTTCCACATTTCAGAATATGTTTTTCTCAGTGATGTGAAGCTACTTACAGTTTTTTTCACATAACTGACAGTCTCTGATGAAGCTGTAATAGGAAGACTACCAAACAAAGCACATGGCCTAGGACCTACAGACCTACTAGTGTTCGTTCTCTCTAAGTAACATTTCTAACTGTGTCTACCAGGTACAGAACGGTTCTTTGTTGATGAGTTAGAATAGCTCAAAAGACACAAAGCAAAATAAGAAATCAAGAACTACAGGGCAGCATTATAACCATTATTTCAGCTCTGAAGTAAAAGGCAGGCTAGAAGGAGCAATGGAGGAATAGACTCTCTTTTCCAAACATAAATCCAGAAACAAAGCACATTCTTTAAATAATTGCTGCTGATTATCATTCTGTCATTACCCTAAATGATTGCTTTGAATGCCTGCAGACCGATTCATTTGCTCAATTTTAAATGTTTCAAAGCCTATAAAGCAGATTACTCCGAGAAAGGCACTTTTCAGCTAAAGGTTAAATTTCACCTTTTTTTTTTTTTTTTTTTTTTACTAAATTACTTAATTCTTCATTTCTATGAGGCATTAAGACTAACTACATTCTATCTCTATGCAGCAGAACACACATCCTAACATTTGTCTGCCAATCTCTTCCTTCTCTTTGAAAACTTCAAGTGGAAGGAGTGAACTTTCTATTAAGTTCTTCAAAATAATTATTTTAATACCTTTCAAAACAAAAATATGATATGTATTGACACCCAAAGTAATTTTAGCTGTAATCCTACCTCTCTCTCCTCTTTCACTTAATACTCTTCAATCTAAACCAAATAAATTAGATTCAAATTCCCAGCAGAAGTTAGTGCTTCAGGTTTTATAAAGCACCCGAGTAGGGAGCAAATACAAAAAATAGTAAAATCCACATGTAAATTTATGACATAGTTCTTCAATACAGAATTTACAAACTGGACGCACAGTATATGAACAAACCACTTACTCTTGATAGCTGCAGTGTTTTAAGAAATTCCCCTAACATCAAAAGCATAGCAGCTTTAAGAACCTCAGAAATTCTGTAGGCATTACACTGAAATTTGGCATTTTTTTTTAAAACAGAATAAACTCTCTCATTAGATGGTTTTTGGTGCAATTTCTGGCCTTCTCAGTACAGGTTCAAAAATTCTCACTTAGTAAGCAGCAAAATCAAATTGAAAACACATTTTACAATAATACAATTTGCAGGGCGAGACATTTACCTTGAGTGTAAGCATAGTCGTCTGATCCAGAACTAGAACTTCTCTGATACTTATGGCTTCCTTTTTCTCCTCCAGATCCTGGGATTACAGAAATAGGCTGAATAGGTTCTGGTGCTGCAGAACGCTCTTCTTGGTCCACTAAATTTAAAAGATTCTCAGTCGGTGCTCGACCTACTGTGATTTTAAAAATAGTTGGGTTTGGCTGTGATACCATTACCCGAGGAGACTGTGTTGGTGCACCTGTAGGTCCAGTTGGTTGACTGTAGGTAATATATACTGGATTAACACTAAATGGAGGTTTGGGTTGACCCGACATACCTCTTGATGGAGAGCTTGAAGGAGGAGTAGTGGCTGCATACAGCGGGTGCTGGTTTCGTTGAGATGGTTGATTACTTATTGGAGAAGGACTTCTGTTCATTGTAGTCCCAGGTCTTTGCGGTGGCTCAACAGTAATTTCTATTTTATTCATGGAACCTTTGGCTAAACTAGGTCCAGCAAAAGGAGGAAGATAGGATACAGAGTGACCGCCTTGTTTTTGAAAGGTCTGGGATGCTTGCTGGTATGGATGGGGTGCGACAGTTGAAGGACTAGGAGGCATGAAAACATGTGAACTCTGATGACCCAACTGAGGAGGCTGAACTTGGTGTTGAGGAGAGCCAAAGGGAGAGGGACACTGGGATGCCGGCGGTGATCGAAAAGCTGACTGAGGGATCTGCGGTTGTTTGGGAGAATACTGAGAAGGTTGGTAGTTCTGCTGATGTGGATACACAGGTAGAGGTCGGGGAGTATAATGTGGAACTGGGCCCTGTGGCGATGAATGCCACTGTGTATTCTGAGGAGTCTGTCGTCCTGAAGAACTTTGAGATGTTTGTCTTATATAAATAGAGCCAGGAGTCCCATAAAGATTGCTTGGAATCTGTGGAAGAATTTGTAGAGCTCTGGGTACACTCTGTCCAGAGGGGAGGTTTTGTGATACTGTAACAGTAATGGGATTTGTACTGTACCGAGGTATGTGCATATACGTGGGAGGAGGGCCTTGCATAGCAGACGTGTTCATTCCTGGTTGTATGGAAGATGGCTGTGGAGGTGGCTGTGGAGGAGGAGTAGCTGCATTTCTATTCTGGTCATTCACGAAAAATGGATTGTAACTAGGAGAAGCTGCCACGACAGCGGGAGCAGAATGTGGTTCTTGAACTAAGCATATCAGCTGTTTACCTGCTGTGCGTTGTGGATCAATATGTCCATCACTTGAACTGTGTACCAGTGTACGACCACCATTAAGTTGAGCTCCATCCCCTGCATGATAGCTGGTATGAGGATGAATACCCAGATTAATGTGCAAAAGGCTATTTCTATTCATTCTGGTGTCATCAGGGCTATGGTACTCCATATATAAATATTTGTTGCTCTCCTGTGCAAGGGCTCGACAACAGGCATCTAGGTTGTTGTTGTTCTAGGAATAATAATGGACACCTGTTATTGTCAAACAGCAAAAGAAAAAGCCACTGCTCAGTGTTCAACAAACATTCAACTGAAGCTGCAATCAAGCCTAGCTTGAACATCACTACAGATAACATTTCACAGACACGAAATTTGAAATAAAGGTAATACCTACCAGGTCATAGTATGCAAGTAGTACATAGCTCTGACTATGTAGTAGTACATGCATCTAGCAAAATCCTATGGTAACACTAGCTCAGTATGACATATTAAAAAAATCAAGTCCGGTTTTGGAGAAAGCAATGGTTAGACCTCTTGGCATCCTCTGCAAGGAACAGGTATTTACAATTAACTACTTCTAATAACAACACAAATCAAACCAGATCAAAATTGCAAACTCTAGGAAATTGAAACAAAAATGCAGATGACATTTTCATGTTTATCGGGGTGTTTACTGTTTTCATCTTATTTTACTGTTTACCCGAGTATTTCTCTTTACCTGAAAGATTTAAAGCCTGACATTTTAAACCAGCTTCTCTTGGTAGAACAGAATCTAGTGCCTCAAAAACGAGGTCAGAGTAAGTACTGCTTGAAAAAGTATTGGCAATTCCATAAAGCACCTTACAATTCTGAAATAATTTCAACTGCCTTTAAGAATTTCAGGCTCAACACTAAAAAAGGTTTATTCATACATCAGTGAGGAAACCAAATAACCCCTGTAAATGTTTTATTTGTTCTATGGTGCCAGCAGCTGAAACTATACAGACAATAAATTATGAATTAAATCAAAAGTATAATGGGGAATTCCCTTTCTCCTCTTCACTCATTTTAACTTAATCTAGTCTTGTTAAAAGAACAACAGGAATGATAGCTTTTCCAAAGGAGTAAAATCACTAGAAAGCATTCCAGATTGTGGTGGGCTTTTTTGTTGTTGTTTGGTGGGGGGTTTTTTTGGCGTTTTTGTTTGTTTATTTGGGGGCTTTTGTTTGGTGTTGGTTGTTTGTTTGTTTGTTTGTTTTTCCTCCCCAGTTTCTCATACAACTTGTATCAGCCACAGTTCAGTTTTTAATTTAAACAGCAGCTAAAGAAAAACAAATTCACTTTAAGTTTAGTTCAACTACATCAGGCCTTTAGCACCCTTTGTTACACGTGATCCAAGACCGGTACCTATTGTGACATACAGCACCTCCTACCAGAATAAGTGTGTATATGTTTATATAAACATGCATACACCTCCGTCTTCCCTAGTGTGCTAAAATTAGCGTTATAAGGAATATACATTTTTAACAGTTTCACTTCTATTTTAAACACTATCACTGTATAAAGTTTGTGTCCATATTAATAGTCATGTGCCCCTGCAATACAATTTTCAACAGCCTATCCAGTTGATTGAAGTCACAGTTACACTTCTTTCCTAAAGGACTAATGCCCAGGCAGTCTTAATACTAAAGTGAACAAGACTTTCCCAAAATTTCCTATGATTTCACTATCAGATGAACACACATATTCAGCATCTTCTCAGATGAAGACCGGCTACTGATCATGGCAGAAAGAGAAGAGGGGCCCAGCACTTAATTACGTAGGGCTCTCACTCTATGGATACTTCTCCCTGACTAATTTCCCTTCATGCCAAGCTCCCATTCTAGATCTCAATGGTCAACGGAATATCCAGAAATATCACAGAAAAATTTAAACACAGAACAAAACACAGAACATGTGGGAACCAGACCTTATAATAATGAGCACCACAGTGCCAAGAAAGTCTCAAAAACGTTAACCGCTGCTATCAGCCACATGCCATCTAAACAGGACTTCATGAAGAGAGTCCTCAGCTTCCTTAGGTCACTTCATCAAGGTGGAAGTAGAGAGAATGTAGGTAGGACAGTCCCTAATCTGATTTTCTCGGGTATGGAATATATTTATTATTTCAAAGGATCCTCATTTTTTGATAGGTCCAAAACTCACACTGGTTTAAATCTAAAGTATGTATTGCAAAGGTTAATGGAAACCAGCTCATGTATCTTGTAACAAATATAAAGTGGGTTTGGAAATAAATTCTACACTTAAAATGACAGATATTTGCAATGTAATGTTAACTAGCTATCCAGGACACCGTATTATAGCTATAGAACACCATATGCTTCTGCAACATTATAAGTTTTTTATCAGTTTAAAGATGTCTATGACTTAAACATAAGTACATGATCCTTTTGATGAACTACCAGTACAGGAGAGATGACTGTCAGGATAAGTAAAGCTTCATGATGCAGGGCCTTCCCTGCTTTACATTTGTCTGAAAGCAATTAATTTCTATTTGTACAGTTCAAAAGACATAATGCAAAAATCACAGCCACAGTTGTAAGTAAACCCACTCTTCTGCCAGGGACAGACAGGATGCAGATGCAGCTTTGTTACTGTCATATGCAGCAGTTTATCACATTAGGTTCCACCTGAGCCACAGCCACACAAGGCCAAAACAGATCTTACATGTTTCTATTCCGTTCCTGTATCTTCCCATTAATGAAAGGTATTCCCAGATGACCATGACTTCAAGAAATGATTATGTGTGGTCACTTATTATCACTTCCAATTTGTAATTTTAGATGAAGAAGGAATAAATGGAAAAGTAAAAAAAAAAAAGAAGGCAGGAGGATGGGGAGGACTGCCACCTGACTTGGAAACAGAGAATTAAAAAGAAACCTTTGGACAGTTGTGGCAAAAAGATGCCATGAAGACAGAAAACTTTTAGATTCCTAGCTGAGGCCAGTTCCTTATCTTGGAAAAAAACAAGTCATTGTTTGCTAAAATCTCCTTAAGTGTATGTTATTTATTTAGCCATCATCAATAATCATCCTATTAGCCATTTTCCTTATTCCCTGTAAGTATACAGTCACAGGTCGTGTAGACAAGGAAGAATAGTCCATGGACACCCACCCCTCCACACCCCCCCCCATTAAGTGAAGAATGATAAAATCTGTGTACATAAAAGATGGGACAAAACTGCAAGTAGTGGAGTCTTCCATCCTTTCAAATAAAACCAGAAGAATGAAAATCTATGCCAAAAAGAATTTTTATACCACAAAAAAACCCCACACAGACTCTTAAAAACTTTTTACCATACCTGAAGCATACACTGAGACACCACCCCTTCAGGTATCTCAGGGAAACGTTGTCGGAGATCATGGAGTACCTGCACGTCAAGTTGTTGACTGCCCTGCGCCATGCCAGATTGATGATGTTCCAGATTACCGAAAAATGGAAGTCAACAGGCCTTCCAATGATTATGGTCTTCTGAGGCTTCTGGCATTTTCTGTAAGAAACATACACAATCAATCACCTTTTAAGGTATCACAAGAACTTCTCCTCCTTTCCCAGCTGCACACGAAAAAGAATTATAGTATATTTTCAGATCTATATATCAAGAGAGACAATGGCTTAAATGCAAGAGTGGGAAAACATCATGTCTCAAATTCTAGTAGTAAAACACTTAACATATCACAGGTATGTCTACATGACATTTCGCTGGAATGTGCTCGTTCAGGTCTTTACACAGTCCCATTGTGGTACCATGTAGACATAACTCAAGTTAATCTGTTCTGCATAAAATGGAACCATTATATATTTATTCCCAGTGAAATTCTGGACAGTTTGTAGAAGAGTCTGAAGTTATCACAAAGTATGCATGTATTTATTATTTAAAAGATGTTAGAAGTAAGAGGTTGGAAAACTAAGTAGCACAATTATCCAAAAATACTCCTTCAGTAATAGGGCTTAAACTCTTTCCTCTTTACATTACTACAAATCCCTAAAGTTGGAAGCAATTTTTGTGAAACACAACAAGAGCTAAACAGAATGAAGAGAGTCCTTTTTAGGATTGTGATTCTATTTAAGATTTTTATAAAGTACCTATTTTATCCATACTAACATGATTAGTGACAAAACACCTTCTTTCCATTTCAGGATTCTTATACTGAATGGTGAAAAGATTCTATCTGAACTTCAATACTGGAGGACAATTTTCCTAGAAGGCAAATACAGTCTGAGTCAACAAATGCTCTTCTCACTTGTGGCTCATGATCACAGCAGTAACCAAAAGGTAGCTGAAGTCTAAGTGAAGATTCACAAAGACTTTGCATGAAGATGGTGCATGACACAGCCCTTTTAACATACCTATTATTGCTAAGCTTCAAAAGCCTTTCCAACATTACTACTCGGTTGAATTCTTGACAGCAGAGAATGTAGTGCTGTGTTCAAAAATGGAATTGAAAGTCAGATACCAGCAGAGTTGGTGTTCAATATATTCACTACTCAAAGTCCCAAGTTTAAATCAAGCATCTCTCAACACCTCAGCGCAATTGTGGGTGGCACACGGGATAGGTATTCCAGTCAGCTTTTCACTTGTTGGCTCAACTTCTAATAGCAGTCTAGAGCAGTACAACAGATCAGCACAAACATGCACATACCTTTATGCACTAATAAACCCCAACAGTTGCCTGTATCCTTCCTAAGAAAGTCTCTTAGTTTTCATAGGCATGAAAATAGAAGATGTATCTTCAAAGAAATAAAAAATGTCAGATTTAGGGTAAAAAAGCTTTAGTTTTGTTTGTTTGTTTGTTTTGTGTTTGTGCGTGGTTTTTGTTTGGTTGGTGTTTGGGTTTTTTGTTAGTTTGGTTTTCGTGGTTTGGAGTTTTTTTTGTATTATTTTGACTATTTAATAGTCACACCTTTCTTTTTTTCCACCTGTTTCTAAATAGTACTTCTTTTCTCTGAAAAGGGGCAAAACAATGACCATCACAAAAAACAGAAGTCAAGTCCACTCCCCTATCTGGCTATTTTGTATATGGACAGCTCTTAACTGACATTAGCATTCATTAAATAACATATATGCTTACAGGAAAGGTTGCTCTCTGTCATATCTGATATATTCTAGTATCCAGTATTATCACTCTTTCTCAAGATAAATGAGACAAGTTTAAAGAACACTGAGATATGTGAATTATCCTGCTGTGATTTAAGAAACACTACAATAAACTCAGGTTGTATAATCACAGTGCAGTTCTGTCCATTGCAGTAATGCTGCAGACCCCTTTTATTTTAAAAGGAAATGAGTTTCCACTGACTACAAGAGCCAGCTGAAACTTGGTATTTGCACTCACACTAGGGGATCTTTTATAAAACTTTTTTTGGTAAATGACACACAAACATCATACTCTGAAAGGGCAGACCACCACAAGAATTCTCAAAGGAAACCTGACAGCTATCAAGCTCTATGTGTTTCTAGGCAACTCTCCTTTTCCCAGGAGGCAGGGTATGAAGTGCAGTAATGGAGGACTACCCTATCAGGATAAATAGCAGTTAAAACCCTTGTGGAATAACAAGGTACTAATGATGTTATCTGAAAATCTGAAACAGATGATAATAATCTTAAGAATTCCATTTGCATGAGAAAAAGTCTTTGCATCACTTCTCTCTTCAAAGGTGAATTCAAATGTAACGTGGGTGAGCAGACTGGAGATCCATCATTGATATACAATGTTTTTCTATGACACTTTTATAATAATCTAAATTAATATTTTCTTTGATGTTTTTGTAACACTTCCTGAATATGTGTGGTGAGTAGAGGTGTAACACCCAAAAGTAATTAGCAATTATTGGCCAACTATGACTTTTATGACAGAGTTCTCTTCTAAACACAAATAATGGGTAACAGAAATTTCCATTCTCCTTTTGAAGAGTTGGAGATTCTAGCCTTTACAGTTACACGGATAGCCTTGAAAAGTCTACAAGAAACCTGAAATAATTGTCTTGAGAAGCATGAACACACAATCATTCAGAACTCCCTGGATTTCATGGCTACACTACTGTGGACATTTGTTATTTTTCAGCCAATACCACAAAATTTGCTACTGCTCAACTTGCCTACAACTGACTGCACATTTTCCACTCTAAACAGGCACGAACTGGCTGGAATACAACACTTGTTTCCCATGCTGCTCCACAGCACCAGGCAGGTGGAGAAGCAAGTTGTTCAGAGAGTCAAAAGTTTACTTCACGGCACAGACTACGCAGCTAAGATGCTCAGACAACAAGAGCTCCCGCTGAGCCACAAGAGACTAGGAAAGCAATCCCTCAAAGCTTCTTTCTTTCACAGCATGCAAAGGCTAACGGACATGCTGAGGTGCACTACACAACCAGCTTTATAATTATTCACAGAGCAGAACACATCAAAACAACCCAAATTCACAATGAAAGTACGACGCTTCATCCGTAACTTTCAAAAAATGAGTTGAGGATACCCAAACTCTAGTTGCAAAGTATTTCACAAGGACGGAATAAGTTAACATTGCTACATACATGGCAGTTCTAATGGCAAAACCTATGGATATTGTTGCCGAATTAGTCACGCTGTGTTAACACACAGACATGACCTCAAAAGCCACTAGTGAATCTTGGGGATTAGGCAAAGCATGACTCAAGTCTTAAACAAGTACATTAATCAGTTTTTCACACCTTTTACATGTTCAAATTGTATGTACAGGAAAACAGTATCTTAAATTTAATCTTCTTTCCTTAAGCCATTTGTGTTCCTTGCAAGTTAAAAAAATAGTCAACAGTTCCATCAACTGATGCCTCTTTTCTGAAAGAATAAATAAAAGTGTAATTACTATAGTCTTGAGACATCCCACAGATGTATTCAAATGTATACAGAAGAAAATCTATTTTATTAACATTATTTTTTAAGCACTAAATTACCTAAAATGAAAATACATGAATCATCAATACTGAGATCCAATCAAAAAATAAGTTAAGTCAATACATATTATCTGGAACTTTATAAATTATGCACTGCTGTGCACTTATGCAATTACAATGTATGCAGCAACTATAATAATTCCTGACTGAATTTCCAGAAAATAGGTTACCTGGAAGACAGTTTTTCAGGCCTCATCAATTTAAAGTTAATTGCTAAGAGTTTCATAATAACAGCTGGGCCTTGAAGGATAAGGGGAAAAAAACCAATAAGACAAAATACAATAATAAACAAATCAGTTTATAAAAGCAACACCTCAAAGGCATCTTTCTTCTATACATTTAATGTAATTTCTTTCATCTTAAAAGATTATTTAAATCTTTAGATTACAAGGATGAGAAAACACAGATGGATTTAAGTACAGTCAGGTAAAGCACCTCAATTTTTCCTCTGAATACTACACAAATATAATTCTTAAATGTAATTGTCCTGACTTCTAATCAAATGCATGCTGACACAGTTAAAAAGTGGATTTATCGCATGGCATTCACATGAACTCAACACAATATTTGTAGATTATTTTTTTCTTCCTTGTTCATCTCTGATCAAAGCACTGAAGATAAATTTTGGTCTTCAGATTCATAAATGCAGTAGAAAATTTTTACTTCAGCACTCCTTAAGGGTAATTCCTTCAAACACTTGCACTGGACTGACAGGCTTTTAGCCAAGAGGTAGAAAAGGATTCAGGGAAAACTAACAGAGCTGGATGCTCTATTCTGTCTAAACATTCCAGAAACTGGAGTATGAAGATACCATGGAATTTAAGTGGGCAAAACAGTAAAATAGTATCAACTTCTTAATTATGGAATCTTCAGAACAGAAAGAACAAAATTAATATTCACACAAATCGGTGAGCAGAAAGAAAAATGAACATACATCTCCACTGAGCAAAAGTGAACGACTTTAGAAACATTTAAAATCATTTGCAATAAATAAGAATAGCAAATCCAATAAATAGTTTTACAATCCTAAATCATGACATTAATTCCTAATTGTTATCTGTTTAAATATCATTTGCCAATACTAACAACTCATTCCTCTTTATATTAGCTATTGGCATTTAGGTATAAAACTTCTGACTAACACTGGTATCAGTGCTACTTAGAACTTCATTCCCGTTCTGAGTCAAATAGAAGAGCAGTTACAGTCTGAATACTCTCCCCGAACAGGAACTTTCCTTATTTGTCTGGTAGTGAATGGAGGGAGAACTGTGAAGAGTGATGACAGAAGCTGAGGAAGCAGAAAAAGATACGGAATTCTAAAATTCTGTTTCATTAGTCTAGGTCAGTACAGAATTTTACCTTCACCAAAAATGGCAGGGTAAATTAAAATGAGATCATGTCCAAAAGAAAAATATGCTGTTCTTTAAATGGAAGAACAATAATAAAAGCTTACCACTCATTTGTAATCACTTTACTAAAACATGCCATTTTGTTTTCAAAACCATGCTAGCCTAACTGGCTGCAAAGCATTAATTCTGAATCTGAGTGACATTTCAAATATTTTGTTCTAAATTTATCAAATAGAAAGAAGCTGAGGGTGCCTCTTATGAATCATATTCCTTCCTGAGGTAATTTAAATCCATGGGACATTTCTCTCAGTTTAGTCATGTAGCTACAGTTCTTGAAGTTACTTTTTCAGTTTTGTAATTGCATTTTTCCTACTTATTTATTTTTCTGAAGTAGGGCTCAAGAATAAACTATTCAGGGTTTTGGTTTTTTGTTTGGTTTTTTTGGTTTTGTTTTTTTTTTTTTTTTTTTTTTTTTTAAAACCAAAACCTTATTCTGTTTGAAAAACCTTTTTAAA
>KL269083.1:0-50581 GCA_000699545.1 Podiceps cristatus | reverse complement strand
CAGCAGCTTTAACTATTTAATTAAAACAAATGCTTCCCTCCCACTCCCCTCCTCCTAATACCACTGGTACTCTAACTAGCAAAGGATCAGTCACTTTATTCCTAGTAAGAACTCTTATGTAGCCAAATACTAGGGGGGAAAAAAAAAAGTTTATAAAATAATAATAGATGAAACTGTATAAAGGCATATTGAATTAAAAGCAGGTCCGTGCTCTCTATTTTATTATTGTAGCCAGATGCACAGCTGCTAAGGAAGAACACCTCTACTAGTGCCAAAACTCCTGCCATTCACCAGAGTGTAACCTAATATTGCTAATTGAAAATCTGATTATAGTGTCCAGAAATGTTAGCCAGAATGGGGAAAAAAAAACCCCACAACCAAAAAATACTCCCAAAAAAACAACCAAAACAAAAACAAACGAAAAAAAACCCAAACAACAAAAACCCAGGAAACACTGAGTACAGGCTTAGGAAATAAAAATGAGAGGGTTTTGTCTTGAATTACTTGGGCATTATAAAGGGAAAAAGCCTTACTGGCAAGGAAGGATATTGGTTAGAGAAGCAAAGCAGGCTGTAAAACAAGACCTATGCGTGCATGCCACCACACAACCTTCTGTTAAGCTATACCTGTAGGGTACAGAGCAAACTTGCATTGCACAGCACCCTGTACAACACCAGCGTTGGTAAGTGTCCTGTATTTTGTGCTTGACAGTACTCGCTTAGCAGTTTGAACAGTATTCTGAAATACTCAATTTGATAACACAGCCTTATTTTACTCATCCAAATAATCTTTGTGTTCCAACAGCTATTCATATGACAGATTGTCACATTTCAATGTGTGACATTCACCTTTGACATATTCAGAGAGTGACAAAACTTCTGTTCATCTGACCAAGTCATTTCTTCAGATAGGTTAATGATTCAAAATTCCAATTCATTTGCTGCCAAATATTGTCTAAGCAGCTTCCATTGGGCAGCTCATCATTTCCTCTGCCTGTGTACTTGACTTGGTGCGAAGGTACTTGTCATCTGCTCCTTTGCCCCCAACAAATAAACACCAAAGAGAGATGGCATTACTTTTTAGATGTTCTCAAACTGCAACAGTATCTTGTGTTTGTTACATAGTTTGGAATCTTTTAGTGAATCATACTCTCCTCACACAGAAGCTCCATTTCTTATGAAGGATTCTTCTGCTCTTGATAGAATTTTAGCACTGGTTTAGCTGCAGGATCAGGAGGTGTCCTGGTTTCAGCCAGGACAGAGCTAGGTTTTTTTTAGCAGCTCTTGTGTTTTGGATTTAGTGTGTGAAACATGGTGACAGCACGCTGCTGCTGTTGGTTGCTGCTGCCAAACGATCATGGACATTTTGCAGTTTCCCAGGTTTTGCTGATGTGCAGGTGCAAACCCTTGGGAGAGGCACAGCCAGAGTAGTTGATCTGAACTGGCCAAAGAGAGTGTTCCGTGCCATAGACGGCATGGCCGGTGTGAGTGAGGGTCGGCCGTTGCCCCCTGGCTCTGGTTCTTTGTTCAATTCACTTGCTGTTCGTGTTCCCTTCTTGTTACTTTTATTATAGAATCATGAAATCATAGAATGTTTTGGGTTGGAAGGGACATTACTAGGGTCATCTAGTCCAACCCCCCTGCAGTGAGCAGGGGACACCACTACCTAGATCAGGTTGCTTAGAGCCCCGTCCAACCTGGTCTTGATCCTGGTATTTTTCATTTGTTTTCATTTGGACCTGTTTGTTCCCTCACACACTCTCTGGAACTTGCTGTTCTGGGATGGCTGTGGGGGAATATCCCTGCTCCCTGCCTGCTGCTCAGGACAGGCTGTATCGGTCCTTGGGTGGTGAGAAATTGTGCATCATTATTTTAGTAATACATTTTTATCTTTTCCTTTCCTGTCCTGGTAAAGTGTTTTTATCTCAACCCACGAGCTCTCTCTCTCCATTTCTATTCCTTACCCCACCAGGGAAGGGAGGGGTGAGTGAGCGGCTCCGTGTTCTGGATACTCTTTGGGGTTAAACTACAACAGCAGGTGACACATAAAATGGCATTAGAGAGGAAAAGTTTTGAGACAACCAGTTTGGGGGGTTATGATAAAGAAGCTGAATGCAGGAGTGAAACCAGAGGATTAGTTCTTTAAACTTTTTGTGGTTTTGCAAGTCTGTTGAGATGTACAAATTTTGGCATTCTGATTGACCTGTGATCAATATTAGTTAGAATGCAGAAACATCCATAACTAACCAACATAGTTGTTGGTCAGCCATTCAACACCCTTCCTGTATTGTCCACAGCTCAGTTTTATTTACAGCTCTGTTTCAGAAGCATAGCTGTTGCTACTTATTATTCAATAAATACACAACACTGGGCATCAGCAGAACATTTCCAGTTTTGTTTTGGTGTCTTACAGATGTTCCTAAATTTAGGCAGTTGTGTCAGATTATTGCCTGTGTCTCACATGAGCCAACTGACTACTGATCAATTTCAGACTAGCCACTACATTTCAAGGTCATTTATGTATTCAGATCCACTGAATGTTTTGAAACATTGCCAATCCTGCTTCTGACATGATAGTAAACCATACCAGTTGAAGCCAAAAGTGTTATACTTAAGGTTACTTAAAAGTCTAGCATTAAAAAAAAAAAAAAAATATTCTACTAGGAAGCTCATGAAGGTGTCTCTGTACTGTATTCATCAGGACAGAAGAAAGTGTTAAATCTTCTGCTTCCCATATGACATCTCTCTGGTGGGATCCTTATGTTTTTTGTTCTAGCTTTTTTAAGAGACAGCCAATCTCTCATTAATGGATCAGAAATCTTCATGTGCAACAGTGACACTAGTCATGATTTTTATCACATTCTGTATTTGTACATATTAAATCCATATCACTAGTTGAAACACACAAAATGACAGCTGATTTCTGAAAAAGGCTTAACAGCTTTAAGTGTGAAATTGAGCAGTTTTGCTCTGGAAAGTCCCATCCTAATATTTAAAGTTTTTAATATCACAAGAGTAATAAAGCAAAATATAGTCATATTCATAATCAATATCAGTCTGTAAATAGATAAACACTACCTCATCCCAGTTACTCAGTTCTTTTAGCAACCTAGGAAGTTGCATGCTAAGTAAGAGAGGATGAAAAGGCATGGTGAAACAGATGCTAACCTGGACTTGCAGGTGAGGTAGAAAAAATTCTGTGCTTCACATCTGTACCCTATGTCCTACAAAGCCTCATTAGAGGAAATACGGCTGTTTGAGGACACACTCTAGTTCTTAAAAGTACTGCAGACACACTCTAGTTCTTAAAAGTACTGCACTGGCCCTAAAATAATCGGTATCTTTGTAATACAGGTATGCGTTCATTTGCTCTATCTGTAAACCATTAAAATCTAGAACTAGTATTAGTCTTGCAACAGAATTGAAAGTTTACTGAGAACCAAATGATGATTATGTGATATGGTTTTATTATAAAGTGAGGCAATGTGAGAGTGGAATCTTCCACTGATGAACTGATTTGGCACCAAAGATATCAAATGCCTGAGGTCTGCTTCACGTTCGTTCTTTTTCTTGTACTATATGTTCTTGTCAACTCTATACTTCCAGGTTGACTGAGATAGAAGGAGGCAAGACTGTGATCTTTTTGGCTGGCTGAAACATATGGCTGACAGAATTTATCACAGAATCTATGAAGACTAAATAGCATCTTATTCGGCTCTTAGGCCATCTGCCTGTAATCTTGGTGTTACAGCAAGAACTCCATCCAGACCTATATTCCTGTCTTCTGACAGTGTAGCTGTTAAGTTGTCGAACACCCTGGATTTCATAAATATCCTTGTGCAGTCATATCAGAAAATGTTGACTGTAGTGTGGTTTGGTTTTCTTTGTTTATTTTTTTTTTTTTATTTAAAATGCCTGAGTATCAGATTCTGGGCTGCTTCTCCAGCTCAAGTGGTTGCTGTTTGTATAGGACTAAGCCCATCTTTGTGATTTCTGCTTGTCACCTCTCAGTATGGTGATAATTGGTTTTGCTTTTTGTCTTTAATCTTTTTTTCTTTCTCACTCTGTGAATTCTTTTTCATTTGTCAGAGATGCAACTTTCACTGTGAATCTCAAGGAATCTTTGCAGGTCTGTGGGATAAACACTTACTATGAAAAATAGTCTTTCTGTTATCTTGGCTAAAGGAATGGATTTAAGATGATTCATGCTGCTGCATACCATACAATAGTTCATAAAGAAAAAATGGTGCAGAAGTTTCACCTTAATGTGACCTTGATTTTTATCTAAACCAGCTGGCTAATCTGCCCATTTCTGACACAAGGAACTTAATAGTATCTGTACCTCTGCTTGGTTAAATTGAAGCTGTTGCCATGTCCCTTTTGTCATTGTAGCCAGGCATTCTAAAGGATTAATGTTGTTCCTTAATGTGGTTTTTTTTAATATGTTCGTGCTGGAGTTTATACTAATAGTGGTTAAAGTACTGTATTCTAATCAGACTTTGGTTGGCACTCTGACTTCATAGAATCATCATAGAATGGTTTGGGTTGGAAGGGACCTCTAAAGGCCACCTAGTCCAACCCCCTGCCATGGGCCGGGACACATCCCTTTTCAGGCCCCAATCTGCCCTGCCCTGGAGCCCTGCCAGGGATGGGGCATCCACAGCTTCTCTGGGCAGCCTGTTCTTGGGCCTCACCACCCTCATGGTGAAGAATTTCTTCCTAATGACTAATTGAAATCTCACCTCTTTCAGTTTAAAGACATCCCCCCTTGTCCTATCACTACATGCCCTTGTCAAAAGTCCCTCTACTGGAAGGCTGCAATTAGATCTCCACGGAGCCTTCTCCTCTCCAGGCTGAACAACCCCAGCTCTCTCAGCCTGTCCTCACAGCAGAGGGGCTCCAGCCCTCGAATCACTTTTGTGGCTGGCTCTGGGCCCGCCCCCGGCACCCCACCACAGACCCGCTCCAGCAGCTCCACATCTCTCCTGGGCTGAGGCCCCAGAGCAGATGCAGCACTGCAGGTGGGGTCTCACCAGAGTGGAGCAGAGAGGCAGAATCCCCTCCTTCGACCTGCTGGCCATGCTGCTGGGGATGCAGCCCAGGAGACAGTGGGCTTTCTGGGCTGCAAGTGCACGTTGCCAGGTCATGTTGAGCTTCCCATCTTGTTGAACTTCTTTCACCCCAAAAAGATACTGCTGGCTGATACAGAATGTGTAGCTATTATATTCTCTGTCTACTATGGCTGCTGACGATGACGGTTTATTGTGGCTTGCAAGGATTTTAAATCAAGTGGAAATTAAAGGAAGACTCCTTTAGCTCCCTTCCTCACCAGGCACATTTTTAAATCTTAATAATAATTTATGGAGGACTGGATTTCTTGAAGATGTACGTACCTATCAATGGATTACAGTTCTGTGAAGCAATTGGAGTTTAACATGCCAATATAGGTGTAAGAGTTGATGCAGAGATTTTACTTTTAATTCAGAAAGTATTTCAGGCAAACCGGAGACTGGTCAAGAGTTGAAGTGAGAATTTCTTTCTTTAGGTCATTCTCCAGCTGATATTTATTAATGATATCTTCAAAACCTTAAACAAAACTATAAAATTACTGATTTGACTTGCCAAGAAATAATAGTTGTAATACTTGTCTCATCTCATAACAAAGCTCTGTGTTTGAGGAAAGTTCATCCACCCAGCTAGTCTTTAATATTTTTCTTTAAAATAATAAACCCTTTCTTCCCTCATTCTCCCAGAAGAGTTGTTGGCCCTTGAAATGCATTGCTGTGCAAGTGAAATGACTTTTATGTTTAGAAGTTGGTGGGTATTTAAAACCTATAGCATAGGTTAAAGTTATAGAATTGTTTCAAGAATGTATGCATAGCATGGCTTCCTGATTTATGAAGTTATTGAATATGTGTAATATGAGTAATATGTAAAGGGTATGTTTGTTTGTAAATCGGTATGTTTATAGTTATGGAGCATGAAAAATAATGCTGCTTTAGGAGAACTGAAATATGAACATAAAACCAAGATTAAAAAGTATATGATGGCAGTCTGGTTTTGGCACTCAAAATCAGTTGATTAATATGAATTTTAATTTTTGATCAGCTAAACAAAGCTCCCGCTTTTGAAAAGTGCTGTTTCTGTTCAAACTAGCACACATTACAATAGAAAATGTCTTTAATGTCCTGTCAGTCTGACATTGTGGTTGTACTGAGAGTCTAGGTGTTGTGATGCAGTAACTTTAGTTTGAAAATACTTCATATTTGAAAGTTGTATCTCTTATTTTGCTTATCCTTATTTCTGTTGGGATGTTCATAGGTTTGAAGGCCTGGAATAGATCCATGTGGAAACCAATTCTTGGTACAAAGGAACTTTGAACATCCTTATTTCTTGCCCAAATCAGGGTTCATTTAAAAAAAAAAAAAAAAAAAAAAAAAAGTAACTAAAATGCTAGTTAAAACCGGCTTCCTGTGCTGATTAGGATTGCTGCAAGATATATTTTTTTTTCTTATACTGTAAACTAATCCTTTCTATCCAGATCTCACTTTCAGCATGTTTCAGAAGTCGTACCAAGTTACGCATGCCCTTGGTTGAAGAACCAAACATGAGTCTACTCCATTATAAATGAAAAATTTAGGCTGTAATTTTTCCATTCCTCCTCTTGTCCCAGTAATTTAGAGAAAGTTGCTGGCAAAAAGAGCTCAATGAATAGAAGTCAAACTGTTGCCTAAACTTAAATTCTTACTCACTTGAGGTCAATTCTGGTTGCTTTTTTCTTACGTTTCCCACTATGTAACACTTACCTGTTAACATTGCTTAAAGACTTTTTTTTTTATTTTCCCTTTCTCCCTCTAATTATAAATTTAATAGATCAATCGAACAGCTGGTATCTGAAGGGATTACAATGTCTTATTTTGTAGAAAAATTGAACACTATTTCTGTGGGAGTAGGGGGTGGAAGATTTACTGCATAGTCCCTACATCACTTCTGTATTTTCCTATGGTAAAGGCAGGTTTGTCATCAGTTTCTTACAGTATCAGAGTTGCAGCAAGCCAGTCAGTATAATCAGAATGTCTGAATGACTTTGACCAATTTCTTTTGTGAATCTCCTACATTCTGTGACTTCAGATCTATTCCTTGCCTATATCTCTATACAAAGCTTTCTCTTAAAATGTAGAATTTGTAATACCGATTTCCTAATTTTTAAGAAATAGTGAACTTTGAACCTGAAAAACTTTGCTATGTGAATTGAGGGATGTAGTTGGAAGGGAGAGATAAGGAAATGAAGACTGATTACCTCTGTGTAAGCTTTGCTCTTACTGCATTGTTCTGGAAGTCTGCCTTATTCCTATAAGCTGATTGAAACTTGACTGTCATTATTTCCTGTTGCAGATGAACCGACACGTTCCTTGAGTGGTCTTATCTTGAAGAATAATGTAAAAGCACATTTTCATAACTTTCCCAATGGGGTAACTGACTTCATTAAAAGTGAATGTCTGAACAACATTGGTGATTCCTCACCTTTAATTAGAGCTACTGTAGGTAAGTTTACTCTTACTGCTGTCTTCTGCATACTGATAATGTTATTGATATGGGCGAGTGCTATGCTAGTAACAAAGAGTTATTAAACTGCTAAAACTGTTTGCTTCTGCTAATTGTCACAAACTTGCCACGTTTTAAAACTGATATTTATCTTTGGTGTGACTATACAAAAGTCACCCTTACTTTTGCTTCCTATTCTTAGAAGTGATTTAGCAATTCAGTTCATATCTCTTGAAATATAGCTGAATGTAAATTTAGTTGAATCTACTAAAATTGAGCTTGCTGCCAATTTCTGTACCGAAGAACAAGGTAAAGGTCTGACTTCAGATCTATTTCAGTACTCCACTTGCATCAATGAAACACTTAAGCTAGCTGGTTTTCTGCACCCCACCCCTGCTATGTACACATATCACATCCCTTCAGGGTATCATCATACTATGTATAACACATTCACGTAATGAGTTCCTGTTTTTAAATACCTTCTGTCAGAAAACAGTAGTGTGGTGTACAGAACATCATAGAATCATAAAATGGTATGAGTTGGAAAGGACATAAAGATCACCTAATTGCAGTGAGGTTTTTTTGTTACGTGGATTTCTGATTTTGTACATACTTTCATATCTTTTGTAGATACTTGGATATCTTGGATACTTTTTGTTACCTTTTCCATAAAATATGCACATTTGCATTATTTTTGCTTATTTCTAGGTAAAGTAGCTTTTCTGTCTGCTCTTTGAGAATGATTTTCTCTTACTACAATCATTGCAGTAATTTTCCTTGTCCACTCAAAAAATAGAAAAGAGTAAAATAAATATATAGAGTACAGTAGAGAAAATGGTGGTGGGTGTCAGTTCAGAAAGAAATTCAGCTTGTATCACTAACTCCTTCTATAAAATAATCCATGAGTTACTGCTCCTTTAGAATACTTCACATTTTCTACAGGATTCCTTCTCCAGACATCTGAGTTATGGACTATGGAATAGAGAAAAATGCTCATCTCTTATCTTTTCCTGCTGTCTTGTCACTTGTGAAGCTACTTTTCTATGAATTTTATCAATGTCACATTTTCATAATGACAGTAGCAAGAAGTCTTTGAGTGGCAAGTACTTTTGTGATTTCAGGTTGTAGAAGAGTCACGCTTGCTTGTTTGTTCATAGGAGTTGTCAGTGAAGTACAATGGAGCTGAGTAAAGAATATATTCCAGCTCCATTTGGATTGCTGTCCTAGGGTTGTTTGGTGATGGTTTGTGCAGTGGGTTTTTTGTGGGGTGGGGAAGTTGTTTGTTTTCAAGCAGTTATTCTTTGATTTCTCCTGGTATGAAATGTTTGTAGATTAGTAGCTCAATTACTGTTCAGCTTTAAGTGATCCCTGCAGGGATTATTCAAGCAGGTATGAACTCTGAAGGTGAGTAGCAACTGATGAACTTGCTTGCGTAAGAGTTGCCATTCAGCACATGCTTTGGACCCAGCCATTTGAAGTAATTAAATGTTGGATCCTTGTAGCCTTCTGTCTTCATAGTGAGGTTGGTCCAGTACCCACTGGTCTCTTGGTACTAGCTAGGTGTAAATATATTACTGCGTACCTAGGCTGCCTTGTTAACATGTGGGTTGGCACATGCTAGTTAAAGCTGATCTTTGAGATGCATATGGGTTTTGGCAGTTCAAGCACTATCAACTTAATGAGCCAATTGCGAATAAGATCTCTGGAATTCTGAGAGGAAGATAAGCAAGTACATCAAAATAGCATCGGAGAAGACTTAATGCAGCATTCACTGTCCTTTGTGGTCTTTAGCATCTAGTGCTAACCAGACAAAAGCTGATACCTTTTGGCCAATGGAGCTTTGGCCAGATGGAGGCAAGCTGATTAATCCCATCCTCAGAAGTCACCTGGCTGAGGAGAATGAGCGTGGCAGTAGATTCGATTTTAGGACTGTGACTTGAGACCAGTTGGTAACTACATGTTGTTGTATACTTACTTAGGTTTTCCCTATTTTAATCCACAAATGAATACCAGTGTGGAACAGGTTTTAAAACCTTATGTGCTAATGTTGAAATATGGATTTAAGTTCAAAAAAGATGGCTGCATGTGTTGAGAACCCACAAGCTTACCAGGAAACAAATACATCTGTTCAGGAAGTGTCTGTAACTGTTCTTAAAACTCTCCAAGGATTCTAGTCTGGGCAGAATCTTGGTGTAGCTCCTGCTTAAAAGCAAGCAGGGAAAGTAGGTTGAGTGTTTAAGAGTAGTGGCTGGATTGGAGAGCTTCACTGCAGAAGGAAAATGAAAAGTAATGATTGCCCTATAAAGGGGAATTTTGTTATGAATTTCGGGTTTTTAGAATTAAGAAGTTCAACTTTAGGAGCTACAGAGTCAAGATACCATGCCAAAACCCCCAGCCTTCCCCGGTCCTCTTATTGATGTGAAAGTACTGAAGCATAGCTGCTTTTTCTTTATGTTCAGTTTTGCTTGGTTTGGGTGATTTTGTAGAATTGATGCTGTTAACAGGGGTTGTATGTAATTGAAAGAGTGACATAAAAGATGCTGTCATGACAATTATGCTTGTTTTTAATGATTTCTGACATCCCTCTGGAGTTTGCTTACTGCTTATGTTTACTGGTCAATTAGCCTAGCTGCTACTATATTCATTAGATTTCACATTTATCAATTGAAATACCGACAGATTCTGTAATACTGTTTTGAAATTCATTACAAATCACAGATCACATTTTATAAAGATTTTCAGTTTCAGGTTTCTAACCTTGCAGCTTAGTATGTTGGTCAAAAGGAAGGGCCAGTTTTAACTGTCAGCCCTAGCCCAAACCTCTCAAAAAGCTGTGGTCTACTAAATAGATTATTTCTTTACTTTGATTATTTTTCTGATGTCTATGTTTCTGTCTGAAGTGTTGCAGAGAAAGCCACAAAGGCTAATCTCAGGTGGCTTCTGTTCCTTACTGGCTAAATAAAGCAGCAGGCAGGTGGGAAAAATTCCATATTTGAAAGAAGGTAAAGCTTATTAAAAGCCCATGAAGATTCCTTTTAACATGAACATAAATGCAAACTTAATTTTTTGTGCCCGTTTCCTCATTGTTTTTAAAACCTTTTCCAAAGCTTCAAATTCTATAACTGTTTTCTCATAAGTTCTTGATAGACTTTTTTTTTTTTTTTTTTTTTTGTCCCCAGCAAAGCGTCTCTCTTTCATCTCAAAAACATTAGCACAGCATTAAATGGCTTCTCCACAGACCTGTACAGGAAATTCGTAATGGCATGTATATCTGAACTGCATACTTCTCTGTTGCAAGGGGCAGTGGCCTGAGGTCACTTCTTGCCTGTGCATCTGAAAGTATTTCATCCTAGGATATCCTATTGCTGTCTGGGATAAGCCTTTTGGAAGAAAACTTGAAGTAGTTTGCAAATAGTCTTTCCTTCAGCTGTGAAAGCTTGCAAGTATTATGAGTATGGACAAACTATTTGTCACCCTCTGAAACCACTTCTAGGCTTTTAAGATGATCTTCAGCCAGCTCTTTACAAAACTACCTACCCCTTTGAGACTTACAACTTTTGCCACATGTTAGTCCAGATGAGTTTCAGGAATTTCATTCTTATGTTTGTTGCTGAACTTGTTAACCTGTGCCAGATCTAAGTGAGGGAGACAATCTTGCAATTTAAACTTGTCATTTTCTTGACTAGGAGGCAAGAAAATTAATCTATTTGGTTCTTTTTGTGAAGTTCAATTTAATTTAAAAAAGGGGGAGGGGGGAATCATTAAGATCCAGCAACAGTAAAATAATTATTTTCTATTAATGCATTTGATATTCTTTGCAGGACCATAATATTCAGGAGAAATGCAGTCTTTAAGACTCCATAGATCTCCATAGGCTTTTGGGAATCTTTTCTTTTCAGTTGCAGTTATGAAGAGAACTGGATACAAACTGCTTCTGGAGCTGTAAAATTGTGGTTTACCACTGTCTTCATTTTTGCCCTTTGTGGGTTCTCCAGCCTATTGCATCAAAAGAAACATGATGCAAAAAATCTTCTAGTTACTGTGTGTCTTGTCCAGAATGTCCTTTGCTCTGTAATGTTGTCCTGTATCCTTGTGTATTTAACAAGAACTTTAACATTTTATCCCCTCCCACAATGATATATTGTGATTAGCTCAATGAAAAAGCTTAGGAAAGCTTTTTTCATCACTTGTCACTTGGAAGATTACTAGCTGTAGTAATATTAAGTTCTTCTGTGTTCATACTCATTAGAAGTAACTGTCAGTAGCATAATTGATTATGCTACCTGTTTCATTTTGTCTTGGGGCAAAATGGACTCATACGAAGTCAGTCCTAGTTTATAAGCAGCCTTCTCTGTTCGTGTCACCTGATTAGTTTTTCCTGGAATTTCTGTATGTGCTGAAAACAGAATTAGTGACTCTTTGGGCTGACCTATCTGTTTGCTGGATCTCAATCAGCCAACCCCTACAGCTGATCACTGGATGACCTGCCATAGTGTGTAAGCTCTTAGTAGGTATCTCGGTCTTAGAATGTGTTCTTAATGTTTAGTGTAAACACAGTGAAGTTGTGAACACATAACTTTACCACTGAGTTGTAAGTTTATTGAATGACAGATTCCCACATTCATGCTTTTATATCATAATAAAGAAGAGATGACTCAAGGTGGATACTCTATATTTACTGGAGGTCAAGATTTGTACAGTGTTTAGTAAATTAAGAGCCAAAGCTGCCCTGTGGTGTTTGGGCATGATTATCTTCTTAACTGGAATTACTTTGTGCTTAATTTCTCACGTCTGAGCCCTTCACGGTAGCAGGAAGGAACAACCCACCTTTGTATTTCAAAGCCCTTCAAATACTATTTGTAATTAAATGTACTTCCTCTTTTTATGCTTGCCAGTTCTTAACAAAAGAAGAAATTTCTTAACTCCTTAGATCTTTGAGAGGAGAAAATTTGGTATGAAACATGAAGCTATGTGAGATCTCATTTCCTTCATTCCCCTGGTTCCTTTAGGCATTCTGATAACAACCATTGCCTCAAAAGGGGAATTACAGAACTGGCCTGAACTCTTACCAAAGCTTTGCAGCCTGTTGGATTCTGAGGATTACAATACCTGTGAGGTAAGGAGACTTACAGAAAATAGAAGATTGTTATCTGAATTTGATTATTTTTGTCTCTTTTCATATACACTGCATATACATATAGTTTTGTGTATATGTATACATGCACATATATTGTCCTCATAGAACAGTGGCTGAAATACGATAATTTTTCTCCTACTTGCATTCCATGTTCTTACTGTTAATTCAAACAGATTTGTTTTATTTGCATAAAAGCAGAATAAGACTGCAGCTGGGTAGTCATAACATCTCAGCTGAGAAGTGTCCTGAAGTTATCACTCTGATGTCTAATCTTTTAGGCATCATCAGCATCGTCAAGTTGACTCTGAATTCTTCTCTTACTTACAAGAAGAATGAACACTGCTTTTAACTTAATGTGGAAAAGCAATCTGTCATTGCTATATCAGGGTGAAATGAATTGTCTTGTTCAGTGTGTATGAAGAAAAATAAATAAATACCAAGGCTTTTTTTTTTAAGGCTTTT
This sequence comes from Podiceps cristatus, assembly GCA_000699545.1. Classification (NCBI taxonomy): domain Eukaryota; kingdom Metazoa; phylum Chordata; class Aves; order Podicipediformes; family Podicipedidae; genus Podiceps; species Podiceps cristatus. The sequence continues at coordinate 37,438 of KL269083.1, read as the reverse complement.
TTTTCCTTCTCATAGTTTAAAACAGTTATCTGATTTAAAACGATAAAAATCTGTGATCGTGCAATTTAATTACTTGATACTGTCTCCATGAAAGTGTGTGAAGTATTTTGTATAAAGTAATCCTCAGAGATAAGATAATGCTCCACAATGCTCTGCTGTTATATAGTGTTTTAGTGCTGCTTTCACAAGGGAGAAAAAAAAAAAAAAAAAAAGAAAGAAAAAAGGAAAAAAACCCAAAACAAACAACAAAGCAACAACATTTGAAAATGAAACTCAAATTGACCATCATATCTAGAATTCTGTTTGGCTTCATAACAAGCCATTAAAGGAAACACAATTATATATGTAAATTGGATACTGCTGCACCTGGACATTTATTTCTCAAATAAGAACTGTCTCTTAAGCATTTTTTAAAATATGATTGAATAGATGAGCATTGAATGCTAAAATTAAAGTTACCAGTTATCAATTACTGACTCACCCAGCTTGAGAGCTTACAGATGCTGGTGTGTAGTGCTTAAATAAAAAGCCTTTAAGGATGTTCCAATTTAACTCCATATTCAGTTAGCTGCATTTACTGTGTTAACTAGTTACCCTTACTGTGTTGTACTGAAATTACCTGTTCTTTAGAGACTGTGAAAGAAGATGTTTTTGTTTGTTTTTTTTTGGTTTTTTTTTAAACAGGGTGCTTTTGGCGCTCTTCAAAAGATATGTGAAGATTCTGCTGAAATTTTAGATAGTGATGTATTGGACCGACCACTCAATATCATGATACCTAAATTTTTGCAGTTCTTCAAGCACAGCAGTCCAAAAATAAGGTAGGTTTAGGTGTTATAATACAGTTACCTGTTAAAATTTTATTTACATGAGCAGCAAAGTTGCTGTTTTATAGATCTGTTTAAAACATGCTTAGCTTTTTTTTAAATGATCCTGCAGAGATCCACAGAGATTCTATACATCAATAATTTCCATGCTTGTCTGCTTAATTAATATAACAATTTCACCTCTTTATACAATGTACAATCAGCATATGATTTTGAAAATTTCAACTGTTTCTTTTAAGTTTTTGTATATTCTGAAAAATTCAACGATGTGGTTAGAACTTAATATTCAGACTAGAAAGAACAAGTTTGCATTCATTTTGTAATGACTTCAATAGAAAAGTCAAAATTTTTCTGATGACAATAGTTTGAGTTCTTGCAGAAAAAAAAATTCTGCTTTAACTGGATCAAAACTTGGAAAGCTTCTTATCTTTCAACTAAATCAAATTAAATGGATTCCACATCTTTTCACTGTAAAACTGAATTAATCTCTTCAAAGTAACAGAAGGATAGGATAGAGGAAAAATTCCAGAATTAAATTGTTATTGCTAATATTCATTGTAATGAACAGTAGCTTTTACCATAAAATGAGCCAACAGTGTGCCCCTGCCACAAAGAAGGCTGATGGTATCCTGGGCTGGAGAGTTGCCAGCTGGTTAAGGGAAGTGATCCTTCCCCTCATCTTCCAGGTGAGGCCACAGCTGGAGTACTGTGTCCAGTTCTGGGCTGTCCATTGCAAGAGAGACATAGACATACTGGAGAGACTCCAATAAAGGTCCATGAAGATGATGAAGGGACTGGAGCAGCTCTCCTATGATGAAAGGCTGAGAGAGCTGGGACTGGGGGAGCTCATCAATGTATGTACATACCTGAAGAAAGGGTGCAAAAAAGACATGGCCAGGCTCTTTCTAGTGGTGCCCAGTGACAGAACTGTATGCAATAGGCACAGACTGAAACACAGGAGGTTCCCTCTGAACATCAGGAAACACTTTTTTTCCTGTGAGGGTGACCAAGCACTGGCACAGGCTGTCCAGAGAGGTGATGGTGTCTCCATCCTTGGAGATATTCAGAAGCCATCTGAACATGGTTCTGGGCACCAGCTGTAGGTGGCCCTGCTTGAGCAGATGGGCTGGATGGGAAGACCTCCAGAGGTATCTTCCAACCTGATCCATCCTGTGATTCTCTGATTCTGTGAGACGTGTTTTTTAACTCCCGTTTGAAAACTATATTGAAAGATTCAAGTTGGAGGTGGTAATTCTTTATTGCCAACAGTAATAGTGAAGACTAAGAGGAAGAGTATAACTTGTAGTATGTCATGATAGGATTTAAATAAGATTTAGAAAGTCACCTAAAATAGATACATACTAAGAAAAATATGTATCAAAGCATGAACTTGCTCTTGTGGAAAGATAGACATAATACTTCTCTGGAGCAGGGAGAGATGGAGAAAAACATACTTTTTTCCTTAGTACGTTATATAGTCTTTCACTATCTTAATATGCTGCGATGTTTGTGGCTGAGACTGTTAAATCAGTTTCAAGTTCAAATCAGGACACCTGCTGACCCACAGCCTGGTCTCAGTACATAGTGCTGAAGTATGAACACTATTAGTAGTGTCAGTGAAATACTTTATATTTAAATCTGTCAAGAGACAATTTTTGAACAATGTTTTACAAGGCAGTTTTCCAAGAAATGTCTGAACAGAAGTTTTGAGTTACTTGTCCCTTTGCTTATGGAATTTGACTTTTATATCTCTGAGAATGAAAAAGATCTGTAAGTAAAGGCTTTGCATGAAATGGAATAGAAGAGTCAATGCTTCAGTTTTTAGTATGTTTCTCCTACAAATGTTTCAATATGTATCCTACTATAAGTGTGTGATTTATTCTAAGCCACAGCTTAAGTTGTTGACACATGTTGGTCTCACTAAATACTAAAAGTATTACAGAGGCGGCTGGATACTTAAAAACAAAGAAGAGCATGCTAGAATTTCACCATGTTGATTTGCATAGAATTATTAATATCTGAGAAGATCAATAATCATAATTACTCAAGAAGAATATCCTTACATACTTTTCAGAACAAATATGCCAGGTGTAGTCATCCTGCCTTAGTCTTTATTTACTGAATTCTTTATTTTTAAATATTGATTAGATGTATCAGAGTGCTTCAAACTTGGTTTAGTAATTTTGCTTGGTGATACTGTAGATGTGTAGACTTGCTCCCTCTTGCCTCTAGAAGATGTTTGGACAATGTAATTTGCTTCCTAATATTTTTTATGCCTATTACAGTTTAGAAAAGTTTTTTAACTCATTAAAAATGTGTATTTTAAATGTTCCATTTGTAGGTCTCATGCTGTTGCATGTGTCAACCAATTTATCATCAGCAGAACTCAAGCTCTTATGTTGCACATAGATTCTTTTATTGAGGTAGGTGTGCATTCTTACTTGGGGGGTCAGTCAAATTATATATGTTATTTATCAAATGTTTTGAGTTCTGTTTTACAGTCATCTCTACCCCCAAACTCCCCATTTCTGCTTGCCCATTCTTAGCTTCGTGTCCCCGTGGATTAAGTGTGCTTAGAGTTCAGTAGTCTAAGTGCTCCCCAAACCCAAAAAATAGTATTTTGAAAGATGCTTCCTCTTCATAAGTAGAAGAAATTACTTCTACACCTTTATGCAACAAGAATGGCAGCAGTCTGTCACTTACCTGTGATGGAAAGTTCAGTGCAAGAATCATCATGTCACTGAGTCTGTCTGGGTCTCTCTGAGTACTGCTACTGAACACAGATTAGAAAACTGGCGTTTTCGGTTATCTAGAGTATTTGATATGCTGCTGTGATGTACTGACAGAGTTTTCTGTCTTCAGAACTCCATTTAGTTTAGGAGAAAAAAAAAAAAAAAAGCCAGGAAATAATATTCTTGTGTCAGTGCTAATATTAGGCAGTGTTTTGGTTATGTGTGCGATACATATTGAGAGTCTGAAGAATTCGTTTGATAAACCATATGTCTTTAAGAAATAAAATGGCATTCTGAGGTGTGGGGTGGGAGAGTATGAAAGCACATATTTACATACTTTAGTTTGTTAGTAATGTCAATTTTAATACAAGTTGAACTAGACTAACTGAAGCTTTTCAACTGGTACTGCTTTCCAACAGAATCTTTTTGCACTGGCCGGTGATGAGGAGCCTGAAGTACGCAAGAATGTTTGCCGTGCTCTAGTAATGTTGCTGGAAGTTCGAATGGATCGCCTGCTTCCTCATATGATTAGTATAGTTGAGGTGAGTCTCATCTGCCAGACTGCATACTGAAAAACCTGTTTGGGGTTTTGGGGTTGCATAAATAAGAACAAATAAAAAGCACTCATCAGAACAGGTATGTTACTTTTGCACTTGCTTATTCTTCATTTTCCTTCAAGACTGAGATTGCTAAACTTTCTTCTTGGCTAATCACCAACTTGACAGTGTTTGACAGGCAATGCATAAAGCAGTTGCTTATTCTTCATTAGTTAATTGCTGATCCCAGCCATTTCAGAATCAATACAATGGAGCAGCCAGGCATTGCTTGGCCCCAAGTGAGATGATAAAGTTAAAATCTAGTGCTAGTGCTGATACTGAATGACTGGAAATATAGCTAAGATCATAATGTTTCTCAGGCAGATTTCATGTGGATGAGTGGGTCATAACCCAGTGTCAAAATCCTTAAGGTCTATGTCCAGACAACACAAAGGAGGTGGGTTTTTTGCTCCTGTACTCAGGCATTAAATACGTGTAAAACGGAGGTGACCCTTGGCAGACATGTTCTCATGTAACATGGGACAAGCAAGGATTGTTGGTATTTGGCAGTGGGGTTGTGGGGGTTTTTTGTTGATTAGTGAGGGATTTGTTTTGGGGTTGTTTGGAGGTTTTTTTGAGACAGCGTAAAGGTTTGGAGACAATATTGTCAAGTGATAATTTGTTTGGCTTTTCATCCTCTTAAGATCAGTAAGAAACTTCTGGACTTCATAGGTAGAAGTGATGTCACCAACCAGAAAAAGATCCACCTTTGTATTCTCATTGTATCCGGTGTTTTGCTTTTGGGAAAACCATTACTAGAATTTTAAGATAGTAGTATTTTCTGTTCTGTAACAGAAAGTTTAGACTTTTTTCTAGTTGTGGGACTACTGTGTACTGTTGCAAATTTTCCCCATTCCGTATACATCCCAGTATGTGCAAATGTATATCACAGAACTGACTATTCTTTGGCATTCAAATGAGTTAGGTTTTGCACCTTTGAGGCTTTAATGCCTCCAAGCGGAATGCTGCTGGCTTCTCTAAGTGAAGAAAGTTTTAAAAGAGAGACTTGCATCTATGTGATGTTCTTTATGCTTATGGAGAATCACTTTTAAAGTAGTTAAGAAAATTAATGATTCAGTAGCAATCCTAAGAAGGTCTTGGTGAGCATCATAGTTTTGAAGCAGACAGGTTTAAACTTTTTTGCCAAATCCCTGGAGCATACAGGAATGGCTGAGTGGGTTGTTTGAGCATGCACTTCCAGGTGAGCAGAAGCAGATGGTTGGTTGGTTTTTTTTTTCAGAACTTGGTAACAGGACGTGTCAGGAGTAGACTAACCTAACATTTTAATTATTAGATTGCACTTGTATGCTCACAGAGCATATTTATCCAAACACATGGCTCACAAGATCTTTCTCAGCAGAAATCCTGACTTTTGCGTCCCATTGCTTTCTTCAGAGAAAGACATGTCTGTTACTGCTTAAAGAATGAGTTCTTAATACTTTGTGTATTCCATTATTCTTTTCTTGATAGCTTGACTTAAACAATGCTGTGTTAGTCTTGTTATGTTACAGAATACACAGAACTGTACTGAATAACTTCCTATGCTATTTTGTAATTTATTGTGACAAAGCGACTATTTGCATTGCCTGAAGTCAGTAGAACTTTATAGCTTATCATTAAAAGTAATTATTAAAATTTGGCATGATAATATTAAAAAAAAAAGAAAAAAAAAGAGCCTTCAAATAACCTTCCCAAATCTAGCTTTGTTACTAGTGTTGCTGTTCTTGCTGTGATTTCCAGGCTGTTTATATGGCTATTGTACACCACTGAGTGTAAGTAGCCTTTTCAATCTACTGCTGCCTAACTCCATGGACCATACAGTATAATACTTATAATAGATACCTAAAGAGGAAATGACAGTGTGGGAGCATCTTCAAAAAGATTACTTGTTGTAATTCTGGTTTTGTTTGCCTGACAAATAACAAATCCACAACAAAATAGTGGATTTTCAAGCCCTCTTAGGAAAAATGCCAAATCTCTTAACTTAAGGTGCACTAAGGAAGCTTTGCTTGCAATGAGTAAGACATTTTCCAACATTTCCAAGCTGCAGTCTGTTGACAACTCAGAATAACGCAGTATTTCTGTTACTGTAAGTTCTTAATCACAATAGTGAACCTTTAGGAAAAGGTTGCAATTTAGAGCAATTCTGTAGCAAAGGGTGCTATTCATGGCAAGTCTTGCATCCTGAAATGCATAAGGATAATAAAGGTCTACCTGTTCTATTTAATCTTGAGAATCAAATGGTATGCTGCAGCAATTGAAGAGGGATTTCTTTTGCTATAAATTCGTGTATGAGGAAAGGTAGCTGCATGGACTTCCATTTGGTTTTTTTAAAATGAATGGAAAAGCCAACTCTTTCAGAAATAAGAGCTGGCATGGAATAATGCAGAACTACTATTTTGGAAGTTGCAAGAGTCTTCCCTGAATTGTTTTGGCAGTTGTGTATAAGAAACTGACGTAGAAGTAGTCTACTTAGGCTTTTTGTTTATGCAGGTATTTGATTAATTTTGGTTGAAGGAGGATTCATTTTTAGTGGCAATCTTAAAGACTTGACACTGAATCTCTGAATTACTATTCATGCTAGAAAAATGTGAGACCACCTCCCCAACCTCCCACAGTCCATTATGAGTTCTACTTAGTTGCATCCTGTCAGGTAATCAATACTTGGAAGTGAAAGTTTTTTATGGTACTGGAAATGTAAGTATTTCCATCTTATTAAGGGTATAGTCATACCTTTTTATTCAAAAGTACAAAGGGGGAGCAAAAATTTTTTTAGAAAAAAACTTCACAGGAAACTGTTCTTTGTTATCTTGGGTCTCTGCAGTTTCTTGATAATAATGTTCTCACTTAAGCAGTGAAGAAATTCAGAATCTGAATCATCTACATTAAGAAAGAAGCTCTTAGCTTATTCTCATGATAGCCTTAAGTAGTTTCATAAGTTTGTCTCTTCCCCTCGTCCCAAAGAAAAAAAAATTGCTATGGTAGCATAGTCTGGTTTTGCAAAAACACTTGGCAATGTTGGTAGCTGCTTCTTGACACTTAAAACTTCTATTTTCTACAAATAATGTATTTTTGTATTGTGTAGTACATGCTCCAAAGGACCCAGGACCAAGATGAAAATGTGGCTTTGGAGGCTTGTGAGTTTTGGCTGACTTTGGCTGAACAGCCGATTTGTAAAGATGTGTTATGTCGGCATCTTACTAAGTAAGTATGAAGAACTACAACTCCTATTTGTTTTGAAGTAGTAATCTTTAAACTTCAGTTGACTCGTTCCTGGTTACTCTTATAAAGACTGTATCTAGTTTGCAGTATGCTTATAAGTATTTTCCTGCAGCTAGTTCTTGTGCGTAGTAAAAATGGCTGTAGCACAGGGTCCATTGAAAAGGCTTCTGAGGATTTCAGGCCCAGTGACCTCTAAGCAACCTAAACAGTGTCACCACGGTGCTTTACCCCAAGTTTAACAGGCTGTTAATCTTCACGTGGATGCAAAGATATGCTAACATGCACTTAAGCTGAAACGAATATATCCACATAACACTACCTGTAATATCTGGTGTACCGTGAACATGTTGTGTTGACTACTACTGCTGATGGAGGCATCTCTGTGCAATGCTTCTGTGTACATAGTTGTGCAAAGGCTTCCCTGTTTTATAAAGAATAAAACCAGAATGACATCACTTGGATTTGGGAATCAATTTTATTTCAATTTCTATTTAAATTTAAACTTGAAGAAAACACATAAAATGTGTTCCTTCATAGTTCTGCAGCCTGATAGTTTAAGTTTCAAAACCTATTTTTTGTAAATTTCAACAAGTTATGCTATGCCTAAAAATGTAGATCTTTGACTGAATGGGAATGAATATCCCTATCTGACACAAACACGTCTACATGTCTGCAAGAATGCTTGTAACTTTTTTCAGACTAATCTGAAGTCTTTTGCAACAGGAAATGAATTCTTCAATGTTCCCAGTAAATAGATACTCTTTGTTTTTATATATGTATGGAAGGTTTTTGAAATTACTAGGCCAATTCTCTCAAGATCTTGACTGGAAGAACAGAATCACAGACAGAAGAGATGCATTCTTCTCAGCAAAAATAATCATGAAAGATGTGAAGCAATAAAAAACAACCAAACAAAGAAAACCAGCAAAATTTCAGTTTTTATAAGCAATTAGTAATTGGAGAATTGAGATTGAAACATCTGCTAAAGTAGTGACGGAATTGGATTTGAAAACAGGAGAACCAATGTTATGAGAAAAAAATAAGCTTTAAAATGGTTTTACTTAATTCCTACTTCTGTAGCTCAAAAGACAAAGCAATGATAGCACAATTCTTGAGTCTACCCACCCCCTTCCCAACACACATCATGTTTATACTGAGAAAAACAGTAGTTATTAACTACTAGTTAGTAACTCTTTATACTGAGAATAACAGTATTAAGCATCTGTTGGCCTACATGAACATTGACACTGTAACAGCATCATACTCAATATTTTTTTAAAAGCTTTTAAATTTCAAACATTAAATTTTTCTCATGATCTTTCAGTGTCATGTTTGTTCGAAAGCAACTTACTTGTTCATGAGCCCTGTTTGACTAGGGAGCCATGTAAGTTTGTCAGTACTTGATGATAATAACTTTTTTTTATATTAAATTAAAAGTGGGACAAGATCTTCTAAAAACCCATTCATGTGGCATCTAACATCTTGTTCCATTTTGCTCCTGTAGGTTTTTTATAAAAAGTATGCTCCTGCATACTTTATGAAGTATGCTGCAGAAATACAAATGAATTTGCTGGATATTTACTATTGCTTTATTCAAAGTTTAGAAGGTGATGTGCCATTGCAGTGTGTGAATATTATTGGTGGCCTGGTAGCTTCAAAAACAGTATTCCTCAGCTGCAAAATACAGAGAGTTTAAATCTGTCAGTGGTGCTGAGTCAGTCCGTGGTCGTTATTAGTGTGATTTGCCTTGTAATATATATCTTTATGCATTTTTTTTCCTGTTGTGGATAATGTGGTTTTAGGGAAGTATTCAATTTTTTTCCCTTAGTACTTTCTTTAGCTATATATCTGTACAGTTGGAGTTCCATAGCCATAACCAGTTTAATAACAAAATAAATTGTAACACAGAGTATTCAAGATCTCTGCAATGTCAGGGATTTGTCTTATTGAAGTAATCGCACAAGGATAGGGTGGCTTAATGTAGTTAGGCTTCCATATTAAGAGTACAGAGGTAGAGTCTTCACCCACAAGTAAATAAAGTGATAAGTACTGTTGGTGAGAACCAACTTGTTTGTTATGCATACTATGGGAATTTGAATTCTTATTGAAAAACTTAAGACAATTTCTGAATGGTGCTTCAGAATAAATTCATCACATGGAAGAATATCTGGGGTTTTTTTAAGGTTTCAAACTCAGTTGTGTCATCTGGCTACCTCTACTTAAAAGTTTGTAATTCGAAATTAGCACTTTTCGGATTACAAAGTATTAATGAACCTTATGACAGGGACCTTGGTTTAGGCAGTAACTTTTATTATCAGGCTAAGGGATTTTTTTTGTTTGTTGCGGGGATAAGGTTTACATGACTCAGGAAACTGAAAACTGTCTTGCTTTTTTGTGTTATTTTGATATGTATGAATATTTTTTTTGTAGGCTGATACCTGTGCTGGTAAATGGTATGAAATATTCAGAGATAGATATTATTCTGTTGAAGGTGAGCATCAATTTCTTCTACTCTTTAATAATATTTGGTTAGCTTCTGACTTCAAAATCTGTATGGTTTAGATCAGAACGGGCAGATATGGCCTACCATCTGTTCAATGGAGAATTAGCTTTCCAGGGCAAGGTGTACTGTTCCAAATACTAAATGCAACTGCTGCCATGTTTGTTGGGAAATAATCTGTGGGTTTTGCTGCCTTGCCCCTATCCCCTTCTGCCCAACCTAGACAGAGCTGGGATACTATTACCCATGAACAACTGCAACAATTCAACTGCAAAAAAATAGTGAGAACTAGTTCTAATGCCTTCTAGATGGAATACGTGGCTTTTTCCATTTTTAGAATGTCTCTGTGTACCAGAATTTCTCTATCACTTTATTTCTGTTTCGTTCCCCTCAAGAGTAATTTCGTAACAAGAAGGATACTTTGTGCATGAGCTTACCTCTCTTTCATCTATCTTCCTGACGTTTTTCTGGTAAATGCCACAACAGAATGCAGGAACAATGGCATTTTAAGTTAGCTGGGCAGCACAAGTGGGATGTGAATCTTTTATATGCTTATAAAATCTTAAACGACATTCTTAACTTCCTTGACCAATATAGTTGGACTAGTTTATCTGATAAAACATTTTGATCACAGGGGGATGTTGAAGAAGATGAAGCTATTCCAGATAGTGAACAGGACATAAGACCTCGTTTTCATCGTTCACGGACGGTGGCTCAGCAACATGAGGAAGATGGTATTGAAGATGATGACGATGATGACGATGAACTTGATGATGATGATACTATTTCTGACTGGAATTTAAGTATGTCAAAGTAATCTGTAAAATGTTTTAAAATAGAGCAACTTGCATAATGCAAGAACCACAGTAAAAAAGAGAACTTTCTGTATAGGACTACTGAGGCTTTGCTTTTAATCGCAAAAAGAACTATCTGCTGATATAATAGGTGGAGGGGGAGTCTTTCAGATGACACTTTGACTATATAACTATTGGCAAAAGCTAGCTATCTGTAAGCTTATTTCTTTCTTTGAATATGGCAGATCCAGCTACAAACACTTGCTGGATGCAATTCAACAGAACTTCTGGACTTAGAATTTTAATTCTACAAGATAATAAAAATCATGTATCACTTTTTTAACTTCAGTTAAAAAAACAAAACAAAACCACAAACCCAAAACAAAACAACAAAAACACAACTCTTACACATTGATAGCTTAATAATGCTTTCTTGTACTTCAGTCTTTTTTCTAAAATTGGTTTGTGTGTTTCGGTTTGGTGTTTACGGTTTTGGGGATTTTTTTGTTTTGTGGGTTTGTTTGGTTTCCCCCCCCGCCACGTGAATATGCTACTATGGGTAGTTCTTTTTTGCTTCTGACCAGAATATAGTACCTTAGTTATAAAGAGAGGAGATAGCTGTGAGGACCCCACAGTTCTGATGGCCTGTGTAAGGCTCATAGGACCTTAAGGCCAACAGACCATGCGGCAAGGAAATAAAATGTCACAAACTGATTTTTAAGCTCAGTGATAGACAATAGCTAGTAAAATTCTGACAAATCTGACTTAAATATACTTTGCAAGCAGCCTCGTTGGAGAATATTGTTTTGAGATATGGATACAGCCACATAATTTTTTTTTTTTTCTTCCAAGGCCCCAACAGGTGAATGTGCCTTGAAGTTTATGGTCAAACAATTTTGAGACAAATCTGAATTATTATCATTGTTATTATTAGTGCAAATATGCTTGTTTCTATAAAGATTCTTTTTTAAAAAAGTATAGTTTTAGGTTCATAATGCTGTTTTTTTCACTGCTGTGTGGAGAGATTGCAGAATTAGATACATATTTTCTGAAAACAATACAGCTGAAATAGCAGAGGGTGTCCTGTGGTCCATAGTTCTGATTAAGATGGTGAGGAAGGTAAAGTTGTCCAGGAATGGTAGCCTGAAAGACAAAGAGGAGAACAGTTAAGAAAGCTGTATTGATACATGTTATCTGGACTTGAGAGAATCTGGATTATCTGAAAATCAGAATTGTGTGCCCTCTTTCTTATCCAGTGTTCTATATTTGACTTCCAATTTGAACAGAGAGGAAGTATCAGCACAGCCTGACAATCAGCAGCATTGCTTACTAATGAGACAAGTTGGCTCCTTTTGACAGATTAAGAAGCAACTGAGATCATAAGCAAAACTGCAGTATAAATTCTTTAATATGAGCATTCTTTATAAAACCACCTTAGCGTTAATTTTTTTCTAGACATTACAGCCTTTCCTCTTCCATAGTGTTACACTATCCTGATATTGTGTGGTGTATATAATGTTGCAATATAATGGTGTGGTTCCTGTCAGTCAGTGGTTTAATATCCCCAGTGTTTAAGTCCTCTTAGTAGCTATTTAAGTGCTGCAAAACTGGCTTTCTAAGAGCTGTGGCTTTGCATCAGAGTACAGTGGATCGCTGCGTATTGTAATGAAATGGAAGTCTTTTTCTTCCTAATGCCCTGAGACTCCACTGGCAGCTCAGTTAAAATGGGGATTATATTGCCTAACTACAGCTACTTGTATAATAAGCAGAGATTAATACTGTTAATTCCCCTCAGGGAAATGTTCAGCTGCTGCTCTAGATGTCCTAGCCAATGTATTTCGTGATGAACTTCTGCCACACATCTTGCCCCTTTTGAAGGAATTGCTCTTCCATCCCGAATGGGTAGTTAAAGAATCTGGTATCCTTGTTCTTGGAGCAATTGCAGAAGGTAAGGCTACAGTGCATATTGCTTGCTGAATTTTCAGTTGGTTCTGAAGCAGCTCTGTGGTTCCTTCCAGGTGAATTTACTTGTGCAAACAGGTACATGTCCTTAGCTGGTTTAGTTTTCATGATTAATCTCTACATCTGCTGATTGGTGACTACTGTTAATTTTTCATTTTCAAATCTATGCATGTTTGAGAGGCTAAATAGCTTAGATAATTTCTTTTATTTCTCCCTTTCTTGACTCTGCAGCATAAATTTATTGGTCTCTCAGGAAATAATACCTTTATTTCATGGAAGAGTAATATTTGATAAATTTGAGTCTTGTGTTTCAGGTCTTCTCAGAAATGGAGACCAGTCCTGTGACTTCAGTGCCCTAAGCTGCTCTTTGTGGATGGTTCTTCATTCCTTTGTACTTATTCAGTCTTGTTTGGCTTTTTGACAGCATTTCTGGCATCTCTGTCCCTTTTGCAAGCTGAAGGGATACATTTGGGTCTACGCCTGGATTATCCTTCTTTTTTTTCCACAGTGCCTAAGTGAAATTACTTTTTGCTTTGTTACTAGAAAATGTTTTTATTGGTTTTGATTCCAAGTCAAGTAAAGTAAAAGTTAGTACTTCTGGCAAATCTCAGTGTATTACTGCCCTTGCTGACTTGAAATGTATAGCTTTTATGGCGGGTCACTATTTGTATGATATTAGGAGAAAACAAGAAGAAATTTAAATTTCTTAAGGAATCCTTTTTAATGATCTGATGATTTGTTGCCAAGACTGAATCTTTCTCTACCTGTTGTCTTGGTTACTCTTGAGTAGACTGATGTAAGACCTTCAAGCTTTGTAAACTCATTTGATTTGGATGTATTTGCCATACTCCATTTAATAAAGCTGAATTTCTGCAGACTGGGGAAGCACTGAAGTAAAAATGTAGTTGAACGGAATGTAAATTTAATTGAGTGTTGTAATTAATTTTTATAGAATCTTTCTTTCTTAGGACTAAATATAAATTAGGTAGACTTGCTTTGTATATTGTTAAAATGTATTCCTACGTGTTAGAGAATGAAAATATGTCCCTTCTGGACAACAGAAAACAGTAGAACTTTTTGTTAATTCTGTTACTGCAATAGCTATATTTTTCCTTCTAGGTTGCATGCAGGGTATGATTCCATATCTTCCTGAGCTGATCCCCCACCTTATTCAGTGCCTCTCCGACAAAAAGGCTCTTGTGCGCTCCATTACATGCTGGACTCTTAGTCGCTATGCACACTGGGTAGTTAGTCAACCCCCAGACACATACTTGAAGCCATTAATGACTGAGTTGCTAAAGTGTATCCTGGATAGCAACAAGAGAGTACAAGAAGCTGCCTGCAGGTAAGCCAAAGCTCAAGCAAAAAGCACCATCCATGACACTTCTTTTTTTTATGGTAAACCATTTTAATGCCTTTGGTAAACTATTTTAATGCCTTTATCAGTGCATGATTCCATTTTTAGGTCTTAGGGGGAACGTTTTTACGGAGAGGGTGGTGAGGTGCTGGAACAGGCTGCCCAGAGAGGTGGTGGATGCCCCATGCCTGGAGGTGTTCAAGGCCAGGTTGGACGGGGCCTTGGACAACCTTGGGTAGATCCAGGCCTGGAGGTTGGTGTCCCTGCCTGTGGCAGGGGGGTTGGAACTCTATGATCATTGGTGTCCCTTCCAACCCAGACCATTCTATGATTCTATGATTCTTTCTCTTTTAAATTGGATTAAATGCAGCTTCTTCTAGAGTACTCACAAATTACTGAGTTGTAATAACATGCAAAAAGGTTGGGGTTTTTTGTCCAGTTTGTTTTCAGAGTATATGAATTGCCAAGCTAAATAATTCACTGTTGTAAAAGAAATTATCTGTTTCAGATATTTTTGTTTTCAATATATGGTGTTTCATTGACCAAAAATCTGCCTTTTTTTTTTTTTAATATGCCTATGAACAATGTCAATGCTGATTGCAACAGAAAACTGTCCTATAATTGGATTAGTAACGTTGTTTGTAGTTAGGTCAGGATTACTAAAATATTTGGGTTATGATTATTTCAAGAGGTACTGTCTTTCTCTTGAAGGGAGATCCTAGGAGATAAAGTTCCCTTCTCCCCTGCTGATTTTTTTTTTTTATTATTATTATTTTTTTTTTAATTAAAGACTTCATTAATGGTGTGCCCATGTGAATGGTTGCACCTCTTGCGCAGGAAGGTTAGCAATTAAAGCTCTTATGTGTCAGTTTCTGTGGGGCGGGTGTGTACACAGTAGACTGCCAAGAAGATTTCTTCATAAAGTAGTTAGATCTGCATCTGATTGTATTTTTAACACTTGAAACCTGCTTTTTAAAATAATAATGGTAATGATTGTTACTATTACACCCCACATCCTTAGTAGTGCCTAAGGACAAGGCTGGGGTCGGAGTTCTTGTGCTAAGCTTTACACAGAAGGGGTAGATGTATTCTTGCCTGAGAACAGATAAAATGAATTTAATAAAATGTACTTTGTAAGACTTGAGTATTAAACACTGTTTCCTTTTTGTCTCTAAATGTTTTCAAACATTGGACTACCAAATCTGTTGGGCTTTAACATCTGCTCCATTCTGTCTTTTCCTAGAGATAGTCTTCTTCTGTTCCTTCCTGAATAAGCAGGAAAATGGTGATACAAGACTACTTGCTTCATGAATTTTTAGATCCAAGGAATCAGATTAGGTCCAGATCCTATTAAAAAAAACCAACCAACCCAACAACAAAAAAGACATCAAAAAACCCCACACCACGCTCTGTTCATACTTTCCGTGTCCAAAACATGGTTGAAATGTACATGTAGTTGAACACAGTTATATTGTAGTTGCTAAATAATGTAGTGCTTATGAAGGAAGTGCAATGGGTGGTGGAATCTGTTAAAGTAATACGAAAGAGATAAAATGGAAATATTAAAAATAACAATACACCTGATTATTTAAAAGAAAAAAAGTTCAATATTCAATTTATAGCATGTTTTGAAATGCTTTCTCTAGAGATTCATAAAAATTACCATTGCAGCTAAAAAAATAAACTGTCTGGGAAATTCTACTTAAAGGAAAATGTAGGACTGTTACAAGTTAAAACATACTAGCTTTCTAAATTGCAAGGAAATAAAATCATCCTCCTTGGACAGGAGCAAAAAGCTGCATTGCTACAGTGAATATTTGCACAGATTGTTAATGTCTCATCAAATTGAAGATTGGTCCTGGGATACTGTATGTTTTCATCACCAACTTCTGTATCGTAGCAGATGTCCAACGTTCATTTCCGTACCATTGAGAAACCACCCCTTTAGTTGGGGCTCACATTGTCTTCCTTTCTGAAAGAATACTTCGTAACAATATAATAAAATAATAAATTAAAAAATAAGAATGCTAGCCACTTAGTGTTCACAGTTGCATTGTGTTAAGAAAAAGGCATTTCTATATTTGGTAGCACACTAGTAGGGAATTGTTCACCTCATGTGGTGATACATGCATTTTTAGTGCAGGGACAGGCTAATAATAATCTTGTTGACACAAACTAGACCAGTAAATCTTCAATAGTTCATAATTTTTTCCTTAATGTTTCTCTGAAGCAACATGTTGTGGGGGTGGGGCAGGTGTTTGTTTTGCACTGGGTTTTTTTAATGCAGTTGTTCAAACACTTGACAGGCAACCTGAAAAGTTTCCATGATGCTGTGTGTGCTTTGACCAATGCTGGCTAAAATTATTCATCGTGTCTTGTCTTTTAGTTTTCCACGTCTTTATGTTTTTCTGTGTAGTGTACTGCTGAGAATACAGGCTGATGTTGTGTTGTACTGGGACAACACACTTCTACGTGCAGCTACAGCATATATTAAAGATAGTGGGGCCATTTTTAACTTAAATAAACAGCTTTTGTTATGGTTCCTACTATTTCAGTTAGTATATTGTAACTTGTGTACAGTAATGCTTTTCTTGTTATGTACAAGCAGGAAGCCCTACCGAGTTACAGCAATTTTTAATTTTGTTTATCACAGTGTAAGAGCTGAATCCTTACATGTTCAATGAAAATAGATCAAGGTTGTCTTGATAATACCATTTTGAAAACATATCTTGGAGGAATTTGAGGATTAAGTAGAGTTTGATGTTTAAACAGGAATGGGTAGTGTAGGGCATTTTGGGGTCATCTTCTTTGTTTTCTTCCAAGATACTAACAAACCTGTTTTCTTTGTCCCTCAGTGCCTTTGCTACTCTAGAAGAGGAGGCTTGTACAGAACTTGTTCCTTACCTTGCATATATACTTGACACTTTAGTCTTCGCATTTAGCAAATACCAGCATAAAAACTTGCTCATTCTTTATGATGCTATAGGAACTCTAGCTGATTCTGTAGGACATCATCTAAATAAACCAGTAAGTATACCTTATGTTCTATAGAATCAGTCATCATAATTGAAAAACTAGTTCAGTGGTTTTTTTGTAGTGTGTTTTATATGTTATGAAACAGAAATGCTGATATCTCTGTGTAGGTTTCGGTAATGCTAAGTATGTACAGGTAAATTACATAGGCTGCGTGTAATTTTCCCACTACTCAAATATTTGCCATTTTGAATAAACAATTGTGTGTGTGGTGGCTTGTGAAACGTGCTTCCCATAGTGATATTTTTCCTCGTACTTAGGATTTTTCAGCTCAGAGGAGATATATCTATCAACGTAGATATGGGAGAGACTTTCTTCAGTTGCTTAGAATTTTGTGTCTTTGGACATAGCATTAACTGGCAGCATCTGTTGGCTCTTAAGAGACCTTCTTGAAGAAACAGCACTATAGGAATGCCTTGATCAATATTCTTGTGACTGTGGCTGTGCAGTGGTAGGGAAGATGCAACAGCTTGAAACAGAAGGCATTAAGTGTATCCTTCTGGAGGGATAGGAAATTACTTTCTTCATGGATGGTTAGTTGCTTGAGGAATAAGTTTGAGGAACTTAGGGGGAATAGGGTTGTATCATCAGTGCAATGAGAAATGGTTGAGAAAAGCAGGTGGCAGATGCACAGCCAGATTGCATTGCTAGTAAAAACATTTTTCGTAGGCCTTGAGGCAATCATATAGGTTTGTAAAAGCAAGGCAGCTAGGTTGAAACCAAACCTGAAGGAAAAGATTCACTCTGCAAAGGTACTCCTGTGCTCCAGCAAAAAATCTTAAGACACAAGTCATTAATTCTAATATTAAAATACTTCTACGTATTACAACAGTGATTCAATTACAGTACCTCAGGGCTTTTTTCTGAAAAGTAGAATATATAACAGTTGTTAATGCATCAGTTTTCTAGCTTTGAAATAAAATAGTATGCAGTGAAGTGTTTCAGCAGCTGATGTATTTTCATCCTAAATAGGAATATATTCAGATGCTAATGCCTCCATTAATCCAGAAGTGGAACATGTTGAAGGATGAAGATAAAGATCTCTTCCCTTTATTAGAGGTAAATGTTAAAATCAGAATATTTTTTTATCAACTTATTTTAGGCTTTATACTTTCTACTAAAGTTGTTTCTACTAGGAAGTATGACTATAAAAGCTGACAGTGCTAGGTATTTTCCATTATGGAGAAAATATTCTGACTGTTATAAGAAAATTTTGTGAATGAAGAAATGTCATTAAAGTTAGTAGAAATCTAGGTTTTGTGTGGTGTGGTTTATTTTTTGGGTTTTTTTTTTTTGGTTTTTTCTGCTGTTCTAGAGTGTTTGATGGGATTTTTTTGGGGGGGGGGGGGGAAATTCCATCTTCCTTTTATTCTTGTCTTTCCTCATTCTCCCTTCATCCCTCCATCAAAACTATTGTCAGACAAGCTAAAGGTATGAACCAGACCATGTAGTCTCTATTCTCTGTATTTTCTGAGCATAAAGCAGGAAATGATCTCTAGAAAAAATAGTTTCATAACTCTTGGGTAATGTTAGGACTTGGACATGGTCAAGATACTGAAGCTTAAATTAAGTGCTGGCTGAACTACTGTAACTGTTCTTGTATGCACTTTATTCGCTACCTCTAAGAAGATGCTGCTGCTGAGAAATTTTCTCAACTGGCATAGACAGGAGAGAGTAACAGTGTGCTGCTGATAGTTGCCTTGGCTCGGCTAATCAGTACTGCCTTTCTAGGTTGTGTTCACTTAATCCGTTACATGTGGCTATACTTAAAATGCTAATACGTATCAATTTACCTCTCCCAAGTAAAAAGCACTTCGGGGATGTGAGGAAAGCTAGTGACTGTTTTCTCTCTCTCAATTCCAGTGCCTGTCATCAGTTGCTACTGCCTTGCAATCTGGCTTTCTTCCATACTGTGAACCTGTGTACCAGCGTTGTGTAAATCTGGTGCAGAAGACCCTTGCACAAGCCATGGTATTTTTCTATTGCTATTCCAATGTTTTCAGATTATCTCCTTAAATGAATGTATTACCTATATGAAGTTAAGGGTTGGCAGGGAGATTTGTAGATTGAATATCCAAATGAAGCTGCAGTTCTGAAACTTTTTTTTTTATGCATACCCCTGAGAAAATATAATACTCATTTTTAAAATGCCTATTTCTTTGTTGCAGTTGCATAATGCTCAGCCAGACCAATATGAGGCTCCAGATAAAGATTTCATGATTGTGGCGCTTGATTTACTCAGTGGTTTAGCTGAAGGACTTGGAGGCAACATTGAACAGTTAGTGGCTCGCAGCAATATCCTGACACTAATGTACCAATGCATGCAGGTGAGATGAGTAACCCATTTGATCCAAGGATTTTCTCTCTTAGAGAATCAGAAACACTTCTAGAATTTTCTTTTTTTTTTTTCTTTTCCCTCTCTTTAGGATAAAATGCCTGAGGTACGGCAGAGTTCCTTTGCATTGTTAGGTGATCTGACAAAGGCGTGTTTTCAGCATGTTAAGCCTTGCATCGGTATGTTTCTTTTACATATTAAACAATTAACTTGATTTACAGACTAATAAGAGGCTGGTTTAGCCATTGTTAAGCTCCCTATTCTGTGGGTTGCCTTTTCATGGTGTTGTAAGTTTCCTTTATCAGCAAGTGCCTGTAGTCTTTTCTCCTTTGAATTGTGTGTTTAAAAGACATGTTCTTATTTTCATAGATGATGCAATAGTTCATTTTTGTCCATGATTTTTATAATATAACAGGCTACATGTGCTGGAATACAGCAGAACAGATGCACTTAGACTTCAATAAGAATAGTTGCTTGCTTTGATAAATTCTTGAATTTGTATTGGGTTTTGCTCTATACTAGAAACTATTGTTACATAAAATTGTATCTATGTATATAAAAATTAGGAAACTTAGCTAGAGGGTAGCTTTTTGGTTTGGGTTTTTTTTTTTTGCTTTGGTTTTAATTTCAGTAGGGAAGTAGTATCATTTATACACTTCCATGATATTTGCTGTCTCTTCCCACAGATACTCTTACTTGCCAAATGAATGCTGGGATAGGCTTGGAATTTAAAATTTACTTGGCAGATGTTATAATCTACCTTTGACTATTTTTATTGTAAAATTTTTAATCAAAGATGTGATTGCCTTCTTGGCTTTGTTTTTGTAGCATAGCTGAATACATAGCTATCCAGGTGATTTGAGGGTTGTCCAGTTATATTATAAAACTACAAATACTTGTTGTAGCTGTGTTTTTTCTTCTCTTTTCTCTTTCCCCCTGCCCCAGCAAGGCAAAGGGAGAAAAAAGGTTTCAAGAGTTACATAAAGATAAAGCCTATTAGAAACATTTTAAAATCATAGTTTGAAAAGGCTTGCATTGATCTGCTTAGGTTCTAAAATCCAGGTGAATATGATACGTAGCAAAAATATAGCTCTTTTTAATTCATGGGTAACACTTTCCAAGCATTTAAATAGCCTTATATGATTTTTTTTAAAAAAACTTTTTTCCCCCCATGATCTTACAGTAATGGCACAAGATGGTTGTATTGTGTGATGAGATGTTAAAATGTTGTTCTTTCTAGCTGACTTCATGCCTATTTTGGGAACCAACCTAAACCCTGAATTCATTTCTGTGTGTAACAATGCCACCTGGGCAATTGGAGAAATCTCCATCCAGATGGGTAAGATTTATTTTTTTTCCTTGAATCTCTGCACATTTAGCATGGCTTGTCTGGGTGGCTTTTAGGGGTCTTTTTAGTGATACTTTCATGTTAGAATTTAAATTAAATTTGAGATTCTTGTCCTCTGTTAGTAAGTTCAATGTAACCAATAAATTTAGATTATGTATATTAATGGTCATTTTCTTCTGAATCTCTTTTTTTTGGCTGTTTCAGGTATAGAGATGCAGCCTTATATTCCAATGGTGTTGCACCAGCTCGTAGAAATAATTAACAGACCCAATACACCAAAGACGTTGTTAGAGAACACAGGTACCCAAAAACTGAACCATACATGGTGAAGGGAATTAGAGTAGATTTTTATAATGATCTAAAAAATTGCATAGGGGAACCACACCAGAACTGACTTCACTGCTATGTACTTGGCTTTATAAGCAAAAGTAACTCTGTTTTGCAGAAGCTCTTACAAGTCTCAGTCTTGTAGCAAACCATCTATCATATATCTAGATTCCTTAAGTAATTGCTTTCTCACTTCTACAATATTTATATTTATCTGTTTAAGTATTCTTCCGGTTTATTTACATATTGAATGACAAATGTATGCAGTAACACTTAAAGACTTAATTCACACTGATTTTAATATATGCATGTCCTTACACGTGTACTGTATATATATGTCTAGTGTTTGGAATAAATGTAATTGGCATATATAAAACAAATAGTGAACTCTCTGAATTTATGAAAAATGCACATTTTTTTAAGATAAGCTTGTAATATCATACACAAAAATCTAGATCTGTGATGGTAGTTTTACCACAACATAACTGAAATTGTGTATAACTTCTACTACCTGGTCACTAAATAACAAATTTCTGCAAAGAATTCTAATAATGGCATGCATGTTTTACGTTCTGGCCCACAGCTTTGCCTTCCAAACTGGGAGCAGTTCCCAAATGCCTTACTGAATCAGAATTTCTGAGGCTTGTTTCTTTTGCATTTATAGAGGGCACGTTCTGGTATGAAGAGCACCTTCCATACTTCAGCAAAACTTT
Organism: Podiceps cristatus; assembly: GCA_000699545.1. Taxonomy (NCBI): domain Eukaryota; kingdom Metazoa; phylum Chordata; class Aves; order Podicipediformes; family Podicipedidae; genus Podiceps; species Podiceps cristatus. The sequence goes on along the minus strand of KL269083.1, from coordinate 15,695 downwards.
GTTAATAATTGGTTTCTGGTTTACTATTTTACTAATTGAGACTCTTTTCTTTTTTTTTTCCTGTTTGAAAACCACCTTCTAAGAAAATGATGGTTTAGTCATTATACCTGACATGATTGACAATGATGCAAATTCAGTGGTGCAGTTCCATTTTTTGAACTAAGCAAGAGATAAATTGGAGAGAGAATTTCAATGCACATTTTTTCCCTGGTATTCTCTAAACTTTAAAAGCTTTATTTTATCTGCCTCTCTCTCTCTTCCTCCATTCAGTATGGAAGGTGAACTCAAAGGAAAAATTACTTAATTGTCTGACATATGATAGATACTACTTTTTGAAAAGAGAATTTTGGAACAAATACCTACTTGTTGTGAAATATACCATGGAATAGTATAGCAATCTAAATTTTCTTTCCCCCTGCCCTGATCCCCTTCCTCTGCACTGATGGATGTGTAATACCTGTAACTGAGAGGCATCCAATACTTAAATGTTTGCTTCCATCATTGTTAGAGAATTTTTGGAAGCATCCAAACACTGACTCTTTTTTTTTTTTTTTGGCTTTTCTTTTTTTTTTTTTTTTTTTTTTTTTTTTTTTTTTTTTTTTTAAATTCTCTTAATAGTTACTTTAAATGTGGATGCATAACTGCAAATAAATGTTGAGTGTGGTGTACTTATAAGTTTGTTGTGGGATATTGTGCTGCATGCCACTGGTGTGTGCAAGAATATTACTGTTTTCTGCTTTAGCTTGCAATGTAATGAGCTTTGAAAACACTTCTCCTATGGAAACATGAGGCTACCTTAAGCAGAAGTAATTGCGTAAAAAATAACCAATAGATGCTGAAAAGTTGAGCTCTGACAGAGATTACTATTCCATGTACAAACAGTAGCTGTGAGAATTTACAGATAAAACTTAAAAGTGTATTTTCATTTAAAAGTAGCACTTCAAAAGCAGTTTTGTAAGTTAGTTCTGCCAGAAACATCAGGTGTTATGTATTGAAATTGAGTAACATCAGGGCAAAACAGTACATTACCAGTGAGCTGCAGCTTTTGTGGAATGGGTATGTTTCAAACTGCTAGTATATCCTACAACAAACTTTTATTGGAGAAAGCATCATCTGCTTTATTGCATGTTTCATGAAACTGTTCACAAATGCCTGTTAGTTAGAGTGTTGCATAGTATGTCCCTTGAACATAGGTTTCCTTTCTCTGCTTCATATAAATCTGCTGGATTTTAGTATTATTCATGTATTTTGCTTCAAGTAATCCTGATACATTATTCCCCACCCTCTCCTTTTTCTAAAGATTAATCTTTCGTGAGTTGAGGAAACACCATTAAAACACATTTGCATGATGATATTTTCTTCAGTCTGTCCCTCGGAACAAAGGACCAAGCTACCTAATCATGTGATGAAGCAAGTTTGCTTTTCATGTGTCCTTATGCTTTGGTATCAGAAGTCAGTTTCTTATACAACTTCTATGAGGAAGCCTCTTGTGAACAGGAGAAATATTGGGATTAAAGAATTAATTTTCTGCAGTCAGGTGTTGCAAGTTAGCAACCACTTTAAATTCTTTATGAAGATGACACATATTTAGTGCACTTTGAGAAGTGTTTCATCTATTTAGTCTTTTAAGATAGACCACAATATTATTGATGTAAAAGTAATTATAAATGTATTTTTACTGATAGATTAGATCAATTAAAATCTTGAAATCTAAATATGGGGAGGAAATATGAAATGTTTAGGATACTTGATACCAAAACTGAAAATGATTAATTCCTTTTTATTTAAAGTATCCATAGTAGTACATTTGAATGAAAACTTTGAAATGTATGGTAGGTAAATTTACTGTAATAGGTTACTTTGAAGAGGGCAGATACATCAAAAAGCCTTTGGATTTTAAATTGTGTTTTTGGTGTTCTCTCATTTACTTCTTTAATTTTTCTTTTACCCTGGAGAGTATACCATATATGTTGCTACCTCTTATTTAGGGGGTGGTAATAAACAGCGCTGGTGAAATCTTATGTTTATTATCATACACAGATTCTGTTGGTTTCTGTTTCTGAGTTATTTGTTGTTTTTTCTTTATTTTTTCTCCTCCCCCCTCATTTGCTCATGTCTTGGTTGGCGTTTGGTGGTGTATAACCGTGATTGCGTTACCTTAGCAATAACAATTGGTCGTCTTGGTTACGTTTGTCCTCAAGAGGTGGCCCCCATGCTACAGCAGTTTATAAGACCCTGGTGTGTATTATTCAATCTTTTTTTTTTAATTCATTTTTCTTCACTCTCTTTCTTTCTTCTCTCTATCTCACTTTTAGATATATTTTCAGTTGGTTACAAAATCTCAATCCTTAATCATTGCCAACCATGTGACTAATCTTGTCCTATCAGGTTTGTGAGTTTTTAGTAGCACCGTCATGTATTCTTTATGTTGTGGCTAACGACTAATTTATGCATGGGATAAGATTGTCACATGCTTGCTGTGTTAAAGCTTGACTATGAAAGAGCATTTTAAAATCCACCAGAATGATAATACAATGCATGCAAATACTGTAAAATTTAAACTCTGCATTATTTTACTTAAAATTCAGTCTGAGGCTTGAATTGCTGTAAGGAATATATGTTTATAGATTTGTTATGTATAAAATAGCTTGCTTGCTGCTGTAAAAGTTAAATAACTGTTTTGTAAGTGGTATCTGACATAATTCATACTGTGATAGTATATGTTTTGCTTCTAATAATGATAGTTTCTATAAATAATTCAGATACATGTTTCTTTTGTATTTAATGGAATACAGGTCACACTTTAACTGTATATAGTGCACCAGGAGAACAAGATTCTTGAGAGGATTTTTAATGGGAATATGCTAGTCAAGGCTGTGTGCAACAAGTGTTTTTCTAAGTATTCAAAATAGTTTCAGATCATCTTACCAGTGTGACTTATTCCATCAAATACTGTCATCTAGTTCTGACTTGATTGAAGAAAAAGTAATAGAGCCAGCTAAGTTTTGCTCTCCAACTTGCTAGGTGCACCTCTCTGCGAAACATAAGAGACAATGAGGAAAAGGATTCAGCGTTCCGTGGGATATGTACCATGATCTCAGTCAACCCCAGTGGAGTAGTCCAAGTAAGATACATGAATAGATCTTAACTTCTGTTGTTTACTTGTGAAATTTAGTGAAAGCTGTATATAGAGTATGAAAAAATTTAGCTTGACATGATTCCCTGCAGTACATGATGTAGCTTTATTTTGAGGTCAATGACACCAAAATGTTTCTGTTGCAAATGATATGTATCATGATGCTTCAGTAATTATCACCTAGCAAAGGAATGAAGAGTACTGTTAAATTCAGTTTACAAAGAATATGTAAATAATGAACTTTGATTAAAATAACTGTATTTTGATACTTCTGTCAGGTTGTGGTCAGGATCTATATGAAAACATGAGGCAAAAGCTGGCATACTTAAGCCTGTTTTCCAGGTGTAACCTAGGCTTTTAAAACAAGAAATAGAACAAAATCAGTAACCACACCTCCATTCTTAAAACTTGGATAGGGAAGATTGTTTCAACTTAGGTTATATTGCTTAAATAGTCAATGTGACAAGGAATATGAGCCTCTTTTAAAATAAATGGTACATCTGAAGAATAGAGTATGACTTGCTCTTTAGTCTCCACACCTCCAAAGTAAAGCTGTTAAATGTAATATTTTCAAAGAGGAAAATGAAGATGATTTTTCCCTCTGCTCTGCCTGGAATTCTTCCTGAAACACAAGAATTAAGCTGCTACCTTGTTTTAAAATTTTCAGTTCATTTCACTTATGCCTTATTCTGTACTTGGTATTTCGCTCTGCTGCTGTCCATTTGTTCTTTCACTTAGCTTAAGGGGAGAGAATAATTAAGAACTCTTTTCATTGTCCCATCTCTCTCTCTTTGTAGTTGTTTTTGGGTAGGAACCAAGGACAACATGTGCATTATCAACTTAATGATTAAAGACTGGTGTTTTAATGGTGTAGTAGGAGGTAATGCATGACAGCAGATGATCTAAGTAGGGATTTTTGAGGTGGTTTAAATTTTGAACCTGTATGATAAACATTCTGTGTGTCCCAGAAAAAACTTCTGGCTCTGCTTAAAGAAATAGACCAGCTTTTTTCCCCAACTGGAAATGCCTGAGAGTGAGTGTGTTGCGACTGTGGTCTTGAGTTTGTTGCTTGTTACTGAGGTGATGGGTTCTTGAGCTTGGTGTGTGTACTGAAAGAATTAATGTTAGACAAGTGTGATGTGGGAGGCGACAGTTGTTTGTTGGCGTTTTTTTAACCATGGTTTCGTTTAATCAAAAACCTATTTAAACAAAGCAATTCTGAACAATTAGGCATACAGTAATTACTGTTATTGTCCGAATTAACTGGAAAATAAATACATAAAAACAAAGCAGTTGTGAATTAGGATCAAAGACCTTGCATAGTTTGTAGAAAGAACATCAAGCATTGTTTTCAGACCTATAAATTCAGGTTTCTAACCTATGTGATTGTTTAATCTTATAGGACTTTATTTTTTTTTGTGATGCTGTTGCATCGTGGATTAGCCCAAAAGATGATCTCAGAGACATGTTCTGTAAGGTAAGGTTTCTAATATAACAGTGTATCCAAACGGTGGTTGTTTTGGATCCTCTGGGGTTTTTCCTTGCTTTCTACTTCCACTGTTAGCATTTACTATATTTGTGGTCATGGAGTCTTCTTTGCAAGGTCATAACATTTCAGACAAAACAACATAAAAATCCTGACTTTTTTTTTTTTTTTCCCCAACTATATTCTCTTCTATGCATTTGGGTTATTCCAAACTTTTAAAAAAGTCTTGAAAAGTTCAATTGAGATTGAGGATGTTTATCTCTTTAAATAAAAGAGCTTTTCATATTGTCCAGCCTACTATGTTTTGCCTCCATTTGGAAGAACAGGGGCGTTTATACCACATTTAAGACTTTTTTTTTTTTTCTATAATATGAGATTTGTATGGTTCAAGACTTTTTTGCCATAAAGATGCCTACTTTATTTTTGAGAAATATGTAGAAAATTGCAAATGAAAAATATTCTAATGCTGTCCTGATCTGTTTCTCTTACTCCTGCTGATTTTTTTTTCTGAAAATGAGGTTTTGGGATTGTTTAATCCTCCTCAGAATCCCTCTTTGGATGATGAAGTTTCAAGAAACTAACATATAGTTATACCCAAGAATACATCCCTAGACAAAATGTCAATAGAATTTAAGTGAAAGGACTGTTTGCCTTGTGTAAAATAAGCAAAAACCCCCACCCAGGTCTCCTTCAAAGGAACAACAGGTCCAGGAAATGCAGAGCTGTGAGTGTTCTAGCATCAGCAGAAGGAAATGGCAAATACATACAAGCTTAAAAGTCCAGGATGTTGTCTGTGATGACTGTCCAATGCAGTCTTGGTGCATGTTTCTGCACTGGTCCTTCAGCACTGAATACTTGCTTCAGTAAGTCAGGCTCCTCTTTTTCAGATTGTTTCCAAGTTAGCCGTATGGGATCTAATGCATTCAAACTAGACACGGTGGTTCTTGATCACTTGGCATAAGGACATCCCTGCTTTTTGAAGTGTGTTCTGTTGTCCTTTCTGCCATGCAAGAAGGGAGATGAACAAAGCTTGAAGTGGTAGTATGTACGGTTCTTAGATTATTTCTTCATGAATACACGATTGCTGTAGTCCAGTTAGATGTTTTTTCCAACAATAATTATGCCTTTTAGGAGCAATGGAAAAAAAACCCTGGATTGTCCAGTGTTTCTTTTCTTGTTTTGTTTTTAGCACTAGAGCTGAGAGAGAAAATACCACTTCCGAGAGCATGGGTAGATGAGCTGCCAGTGTTGAAATATGACACATGCCCTAAGAATTTTATCACTTCTTATATAAAGCAAGGTATCTGAAGACTGTAGTTGAAACTCACTTGCTAAAACTCTATTGGAAGATGATTTTAAGCGTTCCTTTTGTCATACCTGAACATTCTTAGATTTTCAGTAGTTTCTTGGCAGCTGGCTAATCTGATTCTTTGAGTTAGGAAAGAGAGGTGAGCCTGCTTATGGAAGGTCTCTTTCAGCAAGAAAAGCAGTAAGTAAACTGGTGACGCTGTAAGTCATACTGCTACATGCTGTTTAAGAACAGCTCTTCTTGAGAATGTTGTGTTGAGGGTGAATTCGGTGCCATGAGCTTTAACTTTGACATTGGCTTTTCTCTGAGGATATGTTCATGACACACTGTTCCACAATTCAGTATCATTTAATTTATAGATTAAAAAACCTTAGAGTCTCTTGGCATAATTTTCTGTGAAGAGAAGCCATTTCAACTGCTTTTGTTCTTTCTAATGCTTGCCTTTTAACCTGCTGGTTTTGGAGCTAATATACCAGACCTTTCTGGTAGTATCATTTATTTTTCAGTTTTCACTTAATTTATTACATTGGAAGGTCCAGACTGAAACATGTAGAATTTTTTTTTCTTCCACGTTTGCTTGCTTTGACTGCCACTGAATGTGGATCCCTGTTCTTTTAAAACACAAAAGATTTTAACAGCTTTCTTTTTAATGACAGTTGTTTTACATGTTTCATGAAAAAAAGAGCTCTCACAGGGTGCTTCTGTATTTGTGCTAGAAATTGACAGGTATTCATTCTGTCAAATGCTGTCTGCAGTTTTGGCTCAGCTTTCTTCCCACAACATATTACACATTTAAAAAAGAATTATGAATGCAGTAATTTTAACATACATAAATTGATAAAATGTTTAGCATGCTGAAATGACCTACCTCTAGGTTGTAAGTCCTTTTACTTATTAACAATACACAGTTACGTATACACACAGTAATTTGTGTGGATAGCTATATTCTATATGTCACCCTTAAAACAAAAAACACTTCAGTTAAGGACATTACTAGACTTCCTTTGTTTCTTAGTAGCATTTTAGTATTAAATTGGAGAATTCAAATGGACAGATGTACAATACAGCAGTGTGTGACTTACTGCATATGTTGACAGTAAATAATGTATTTTCTGTGTAGTGATTATCTTGACTTTCTCCCTCTCATTTGTAGATTCTTCATGGATTTAAAAATCAAGTTGGGGATGAGAATTGGAGGCGTTTCTCTGACCAGTTTCCTCTTCCCTTAAAAGAGCGCCTTGCAGCTTACTATGGAGTTTAACCTCATGCACTGTAGCTGCAGTCCCATAATTAGAGGTAAGCACATGAATCTTCTGTGCCAAACAGACCTATATAACAGACTTTCTCCCTGTTTGCATTATATGAAACGGAATTAATTCATGAGATGAGGTTTTTTTAGATATGCTGGATGAGGTATCTTTTCTTCCTCTAAGAAGGGGAAAAAACTATATGTAAATGATGCTAGCTGTAGCAGAAGCAGTTATCTGACTCTGTTATTTTATTTTTACAGTGAGAGAGAGGAAAAGTGAGTGTATGATACGCGTGGTAGAGTATCAAGATGAGATTGGAAGTGTAGGTATAGCAAAGTGACAGTTCAAGTTTAATAAGTAAAGTAATGAATATGATCCTCAAGCCATCTTACTAAGGACACAGGCTTCCTTATGTCTTATGAATTAGTAGATGGCAGATGTGGTCTAAGCAGGAATATTCCTCTAGGATAGGAAAGCAAGTTTGTTAACACACTTCAGACATGAGAAGTCCAATATACTTCTAACTACACAGTAAATTATCTTTGCACTGAATAAAGGATGTTATGCTAATCTGTAACTCTACTGTAACTGTAGAGTTTGATGTTTTGGGGAGGCCGATGCATTTATTATTGTCACCCTCCATTTTGCACACCAATTCAGAATTGTTAGTTTTGTGCAGAGAATGATTCAACTTCAGCAAAGAACAGTGATAGTGCCTTCTAGAATAGTTATTATACAACCTTGCTTTGTATGCTATCTGTGCACACTGTATAAAGCAAACTTCCCAGTGTAAAGCAGTGTGATACTGTGAAGAGATAATTATACTACCCAAAAAAGAGGGTGAATTAAGTTTATTTATTCAGTCTTTATATAAATTTGATACTTGCTGTAGAATTTTTGTACTGAAATTATGGGAGTGAATCATGCAATTCTGTTTTATTGTTAAATGGACAATTATTTAAGTCAGCCTAAGATTTCGGTCAGTGACATAAGAAATCCTGTTTGAATTGCATTTGACCTGAACAATGGATTAAAAAGAAACCAATTTCAAATATATAAATATTTATGAATGAGAACGTTTTAGTTCTGACATAAGGGTGCTTTCGCCTCCTAATGAAGAGGAATCCAAAGTGATAAAATTTGCCATTATTCTCAGATTGAACTGAGGAGACACTATGGCTATCTTGTTTAATCTACCTAGAAGTGAAGTTGTTAGATCAGTAGCAGATATGTTTAATATTCTTTCTCAATGTCATAACTACCTCATAATTTTTTCTTAAAAATGGAAAAGCTTGTTAGAATATATGACTGCTGTTATCTTAAATCTAAGCTTAGCCACAATAGTGGAACTGTTGGTGTAGCTTTAAAGCACATGTTGCTGTTTCGTGAATAATAATTTACTTGATATAAATGGACTCTTTCCTTAACAGACTTAAAATGGAAAATCTAGGCATAAATTCATTTTTAAGTTAAAGGTTGGCACCTACTGTTTAAAAAAGGCAAAAAAAGTGCTCTTTGTTTATGCACAGATCTGTCCAGTAAGGTTTAAGGTAAGATTTAATTATACTTTTTCCTTTTACAGGTCCTTCAGTCTGGGAGACTATGAGGGAGCCTCTGCACCCAGGGAAAATGTTACCCTTTACTGGGGGGAAGGGTAAACCAGTAGGGAATACAGTACAATCCCAACCCTACTGGGAGGGGCGGGAGGGAGGTGTTGCCGTCACTGTATTAAGTCGATGTTGGGAAATGTTTTAACATCTGGAGCCTTTGTGGGTGGAAATCTGTCTCCTATTACAACTCTGCACTGGATGTGAAGAAGAAAAAAGAAATTTTTTTTTTAAAAAAAAAAAAGAATCTAGTCATAAACCAGCACATTCTGGAATATTGTGGGGAATTGTACCAAAATAAGAACCATATAATTGAACCATAGGGATACGTAACAATGAAAACTATTTTGCGCACAATAAAGGAAACCTAAGAATGGGGGTCACAAACAGTAAAAGGCTTTCTTTTTTCTTTTGTGTTTTTAAGTAAGGGTTTTCTACATTAATTCATCCTGCTTGATGGAATTCCTAGGTATTTGCATGTTAATGAAGAACTACACAAATGAAGTTAGTACAGTTAAAATGCAGCTTGTGGCTGTATTAGGAGCAGGCACTTACAGCATACAATATAGAAACGCCATTGTAAATTAATAAAGGTTAACTTGGACAAAATGAAATAACCTGCAAGCTGCCAAATGAGTCACTCCTTTCATTTTTGGGGTAAGGGGAGGGACACTTCAAAGGAAAGATTGACTTCTTAATTTTACATTCAAAAAAAGAATTAAAGTAGTGGCTATAATTTGATTATTGTACTTCATTAGATTTAATTTCTAGAGTAAGGCATTATTCTTAACGTGCAGTTTAAGGTTCAGGCATGTGTTCTGGCTCATAGTGATCAGAAGTAACTTAAATTAGTGGGAAAGTAGCATGCTTGCATCACATAGAGTGAAATTGGTATAAATTTACCTATGTTGCGCCAGTTTTGTGTTGCAGTTTACCAATTCAATATAGCCCTGCATTTAAAATTCCTTTTTAAGATTCTGTGGATTTTATTTTTATTAAGAATATAGATATAAAGTACTGTAGTTAACAATTAGGCCTTGAAATACCTTTTTAGGATCTCTTAAGAGTAAGATTGATATTGTATTGTGTGTAACCTGCACAATGTGGAAAGCTGATATAGCTGTGCAAAATATTTGCCTCTGTGCTGTCAGTGTGATGTGCTTTCTGCATGGTTATATACTAGTGATTTTTATCAGAATCTTTAAAAATGAGTTACATGGTAAGACCTGTTAAAGGCTGCATAAATGTTAGTTGGCACGTAAAGACAATTGTAGAAGTTGATGACATGATTGCTATATTCGTGTTTATTCCCACTCAACATATTACCTTCTATGCTTTCTCTTTTTATTCAAAGCATGATCTTAAGGACATATTTAAGTTAATGGATGTAATGCAGGGTATCTACACTGTATTGGCGCATGTTGGTGGCCCTTTGTGATGTAGTTAAATGCACAAGGGTGCAAGTTTCAAGCTACCGAGTGAAAGTTGGTTTGGATCCTCTTCATTTCATTTGTTTAGCTTTTTCTGTTGTGGTTTTTTTTTTTCTCTACTTACGTGTATTCCTGTGAATAAATCCTTGTTAAGTTAACCCTTTACTTTTCCTTCCATGTGTATTTTCTTATGTACTGTGAATGTGAAATCCTAACTGGTACACTTGATCTTGTGTCCATCTGAAAGTGGCAAGTCTTTAATAATTTAGATTGCCTAAAGAGTATCCCATGATGATAAAGGAAAATGGAGAGATTTTTAACTCTGCTGGTCAGAGGTGAAGCCACACCTTTCCATTTTTCAAGTGCTGCATAATTAATCTGCAAAACAAAATTAAGCCATAACAGCCTTTTTGTAGATTTATTTACTCACCTTTGCGTTGCAGAATGGATACTGGATAACAGTTTTTGGGGTTTTGGGGGGAGGGGGGGGGTGTTTTGGTGTGTGTTTTTGTTTGTTTTTCAAGAACTTGCTCTTCTTTGCATGGTTCTGTTCTTTGACTGTTGAATGATTTAGCCATTGCACTGAAGTTTGAGCTGTGTGAGTGTGAACTTATAAAAGCTCTTTAAAGAGCTTTGAAATTTTTTTATGCATGATAGCATGTATGTCTTACATACTCCCTCCATTTTATTATTTTGGCTTTGCAAATTTTAATGGATTATGCCTGAAAAAATGTTGGACATGTACTATATGAAGTATATTTGGTAATGCTAGTACACAGTTTTTATTCAATTTGGTTAAAATTGCATGTAATAACTTGCTTTCAAATTACATTGCTTTGTTAGCAAATACAAAATTCCTTCTTGGCTAATAACTGAAGCAAATTATTAATAGTCACTGGAACCACTTTAAACCAAATTCTGGAAGAAAAAAACAAAACAAAAACAAAAGCAAGTCTTTAAAATTTAGCAATTATTTTAGACCCAAACTTGCTGTAATTTTCAGTGTGTTTGAACATTAAGGAAGAGTTCCAGAGAAATTACATTAAAAATCTGTAGAATACAAAACGTACCCAAATAAATACTGTAGCATAACAGCTAGAATCTGAGTTTAACTAAACTTCTTAAATGTTAAAAAGCCCCTTTAACCAAAAATAAAACACTCCACCTCACCTCAGATTAGCTTAGGATGCCACTTTTGTACATACATATTTTAATAGATATTTGTATAGATGTGAATTTATCTGGTATAACAGCAAGGAAAATAGTTAAAGAAGGCAGAAACAAACAGTACTGACAAATAATCTTACCTATCAGTAATTTCTTTTATGGTATATTTTAAAGCAGATAAACAATATTCCTAATGCATAATATAATGCAGAGATTTGCAGAAGCCATTTAGGGTATAATGTGAGGTAAGACAAGTTCTGACTTGGCATTAACACTTATAATTCAATTATTGCATCATGGGATATATAAAAAGCATCTTAATTTTTGTGGTGTAGTCTTGACAGTTCTTGAATGTTGACTGAATGTTTATACTGGTAGAATTGTGAGTTTGTCTTTGTTACATTCCAGTGTTTCTGCCTCTGGCATGCTAAAAGCACGGCTTACTTCATTTGCTCCTTACACACTGAATAAAGTGCTGTTAGTGCGCTAAACTACAGAAATAGCCGCTGCTAAGTAATGGTGTAGATTTTCTACTTGAATATTTTTGTTGTAGGAACCTCAGGAGGTCAGTGTTTACTGGTTTTATATATGCCTTTTTCCTGTTTTGAGTTTCCCTTTTTGAAGGATTCTGAGAGTGAACAAAAGCTGCTGATCAACCTAAGTTGGTAACAGAAAGTGTATTTAAAATCCTTATAAATGCATCTTTTTGACAGTTCTAAATTGCTGTTAAATTAGTCTTAAGTTCAAAACTAAACTTTTCATTACAGGAAACAGCTTGTTTCATTTAGGGGAAAAAGATTAGAATAGTTCATTATTTTAACCAGTGCAAGCAAAAATAGATAAATTTTGTAAATTTTTTCCAAAGCTTGATTATTTTCTAAATCAGTGAATATGTATATATTTAAATTGTAATAAGCTAATCCTTATGCTTCAGTTTATTGCTCCTTAAAGCTTGTACTCAAAAGATCACTTTTAGAAGAAAGGGTTTAAAATTTATAATCATTATAATTTTTAAAAGTTAGAAAGTAGCATAAATTTTGTAACTAACAATATTGATACACACTGTGATTTTTTTTTTTTTTTTTTTGTTAGGACTTTTATGTTAGCATCAATCTTAATTACTTAAACTGCATATATTGTATAATAGTAAAATATGTATTTTAAAACTTCAAGTGGCTTTCCTTAAGCAAAACTCATTGCTACTTAGAACTATTCAAATACTAGCTTTATCTCAGGTGAATACTCTTGTACCCTTTTTGTTCAGAACACATGCTAATAAAAATGTGTCTTAATTATATCAGTTTATGTATTTCATTTAGGCAGCTCCTCTGTCTTAAACTTACTCTAAACTAACCTTCTACTGTGGGACAATAATGATTTTTGCTTCACCTATTTTATTCATATTGAATGTATTAACAGCTAACATGCAAAAACACTCTTCCCCTGAGGAGAATGCATCCGTATTCAAACAACTGAAATATTTCTTGAAAAAAATGCTGGGAAATTGGAAATTGTTTCAGGTTTTATCAAGGGAAGAAGTTGCAACTTAACACTAATTGCTTCAATACTCTCTCATGAGGATGATAGACGCATAAAGCTTCTATATAGGGTCTAAAGAGTAACTTTTTATCTTAGATAAAGGTGTTAAGCTCTATAGTGAAATGGCAGAACATCCTGCAGTTATCTTAGATGCTGATGTGGTTTGCATACATATTTGTTATATATGACATAAGTATTTCCAGTAACGTCATTTTGAGTAAGTAAACCTTGATCAGTAGCTGTGTATTTCACTCACCTATGAATTCTCCAGAATGACTTGCATCCATCAGTCTTCTAGGTATTCTTCTCCAATAGAAACTGTTTTTTATCTCCCACTAATGCTTGCTCTTTGCACTTAACGGTTGGAGCAAGACAGTTTTAGATTATTATTTTAAATCGGAAACTGAGGCAAGTACTTTTGTTGCTTGCCTTGTAGAGTATATTCTGCTAAAATAATGATACTTTCTTACTTGAATGTACTTATATGAGGGAAGTTTAAAATGGATCTATAAGAGGAATCCTTGTGTGGGTTTATAGTATACTTTAAGTAAGCCAAATCCACATCACGAAGAAATCAACAGTATAGTATCATTTTTCTATAAGCTGGTTCTATTGTGCTACTTTCACCTTATGTATCTTATTTCCTTACTTTGGGTGAGCAACAAAATTGAGAAGGCCTGCATGTTTTTTGTGAGGACAGCAATTAGGAAAAAAGATTGGTATACGCAGGTTTATTTGGCTGTTGAAATCTCCGGTGTAATATTATCTTTTCATGGGGAGAGATAGGTAGTTATGTTGTACATATGTCTGACTTAGTAATACTAGACACTTCTAAAATCTTAAATTGGATGCAGTATACAAAATAGCGTAAAGTGAAAGATGACTGGATCTTTCTGCTGACAACTTAGGTTGTATGCATTTTGCTTGAAAGCTTTAAATCTGATGTTTCCGTATCTGCCACAATGTTGGAATGTTTCCTTCAAACATATCCTCCTGCAACCTCTCAAACTGTACTAAATTGAGTGATATTTCTTTAAGTCTGCCTATGTGCTAACAGAACTTCATTTTAAATAGAATATGGTTTTAATTTTTGATAAGCTGCTGAATTTTAAAGAGTTTTTGGGGCCACCAAATATTTTGGATCATGCAGAGAATATATATTGTACTGTAGTAATTTTGTATTTACATTTGTATGATGTGACATAATAGATGTGAATGTTAATCACTGCTTGACTATGTTAATAAAGTTGTTTAAATATAGAAGTTGCATTTCAATTTTTAATGAAAGATAAAATTTCATGTTCAGTTTGTCTTGCCTGACCCAGTAGTGCACTCTTCTGGTTCACACGTGTAAGTTCTGGAGCGTCTTGAATAAGGATTTTCATTTTTATCTGAAAGAAAATGGTCTTTGGATAAGTTAAGGTCAGTTCAGTTTAGGTGCTTCATGCTGCTTGAGGGCAGATCAATGTAGAAATAGGAGGTTTACGTGAACTGAAATTAATGTTTGTTGGGTGATAACTGGTAACTGCTTTACTGCTGAAAAATGGTACATTGACTGTACTGCTGTTTAAAACAGCTGATGCTTGCTAAGGCTGACCAAAGGGGAGAGAGGGAGGGGGCGGTGGAATCTTTCTCATTACTTGTGTTACCTACCAATAATGTGAATAATTTAAAAAAAAAAAGTAAACTAGAAATAAAATTTTTCAAGACCTTGAGCCAAAACTTGCAGCGATCTTAGTCTAATTTTGTCTAGCTCTTACGGGAATACGGTAATACAAACTATTTGAAGATCTGTCCTTCCATTTACAGAACTTCCTGTTACAGGAGTCTCTAAAATGAAAGTGTGAAACTAACAGTAGTAGCTCTCTAGACAAAATCCACCCATGTTGATTTGAACACTTTATGTTCACTTTCAATATTTAACAGTTGGTCAATAGCAGGTAGATAATTTAAACAATAAAGTATGTCTAGCCCAGATAGTTTCTATAGTGTAATGATTAAATTCAATAAAATGCATTGTTACGATATAACTACTTACTAGAATAAAATTTATAGTAGAAATTAATTGCTGTATACTCAGCTGAAAGCCTACTTAACAAAGGACTTTGATTTCTGCCTTCAGAAAGGGGAGGTGACCATGGAAAAGCTGTTAACAGCAGTGTAGGTGTGTAGAGACCAAGTTGATGAGCAGAGAGATCAGCTCCTGTTAGATGAGTGCACCAGTGGCACTGTGGGAGGGGAAGGGGAAGCTTTGTTTTCTTTCTAGTAGCCCTCCCCACTCCCATTATGTTGTGGGGTACCTATGACAGAACATCCTGCTGTCAGTCAGACATTGTCCCCGACTATCAGTTTAGAGCCTGATCTTAAGCTGTGGCCTCTAATTTTGACTCAGGTTAATTGCTACCTCTATATACAAACAAGAGATGAGTAGAGGAAGTGCTAACATCTTGAATAAGTGAAATTAATGTTATGACTAACTTTGTGGTCAGATTGCAATAATGAATAGGCTTGTACTTTCAACGTAGGTCATGCTATTTCTTTAAAGAAAAATAAATTACATCTAATTTAAAGATGTGCTTGAATGAAAAAGCTTTTCAGTAGGAATACTGTGTGTGTAAAATAATTTATGTATGTTAAGTGCTTACAGAGCAGATGTTGGTAGCCTTTGGTATCCCAGAATGACTCAATGAAACATACTGCTTCTATAAAATATTAATATGTAAAGTGCACTTCTTTTGAGTCATCACAGAATCATAGAAAGGTCTGGGTTG
>KL269082.1:3628-15769 GCA_000699545.1 Podiceps cristatus | reverse complement strand
GGCCGGCTGCCACAGCCCCCACAGCAGCTGCTGCTCCCCCCGCAGCTCTCCCAACTAGCTCTGTCCTGGCTAAAACCAGGACATTTTGATTTTTAAATCTAACAACAAACAAAGAGCTATATGTATAAAAGTGGATGCAAACAGTACTGGTCTGAAATTATAATGAAGGAAATAATGATTTCTGGGAGGAAATCCAAAGGTGTTTGTGATAAAGTTTCAGTTTTCTGCTACCAATTTCCTTTAAGTTTTCCTGAAACATGCTTATATAAAAGGGACCTCCTTTCCATATCCCTTTTAAGAGGTGGAAAACTGTATTTCATTGCCAAAAATATTGCCAATAACATTTCATTTGTATAACAAAGTTATTTAAAGTCCCAGTGCACTAGCAATATAATACATATGTAAAATCCCCAGAAATAATTCCCAGTAGCTTCTCTGGATTTACTAATTCCCTCTGAATCATTTATTTATGTTGATTGATCCTAATCATACGACCAGACAACGGATACAAGGGCACCAGTGGGTACTACATGCGCATAGCCTTTTGTGGCTCAATCAAGAATGAACATCTGGTAGGCCAAATGTGCAAATCTGCTGTAAATATTATCAAACTCAGAGACAATCCCAAGAGAAGCAGAAGAGGCACCCCCTAGGCTTTTCTAACCTGGTACTTGGAAATACTCATTAATTAGCGAAAATCTAATATCTTGAGCTGTTTCATACCAAAATCAACAGCAACACTGAAGATTTCCTTTAATTGTAGAGTTTTATGTCTATCTTAAATGTGTTGCTATTCTGTATTCTAAAGAACTGCGGTTTCTCTGTTATTCCCATAGTTATCTCTACTTTCTTTAAGAGCAGAACTTTAAAAGTGACAACATAGAGAGAACAGAGCTAAATTATTGATGTATATACTTAAAGATACTTAAGATATATCTTAAATATGATACAAAAACTCCACTATACTCAGTGGGACATGAATATCGGTATGAAATTTGTGGAGAAAAAATAAAATAAAATCATCCCTTCACTACTGGATCAGGTGTCCATAGAAATCCAAGTAGTAGAATTTTAAATAGTCCTGGAAGCAGGACCTGAATAGGATACTCTTCATCATTTACGATCAAAGAATTAGAGTAACTATGAAGTGGGCAAATGTCTTTTGTTATCTTATGTAAAGTGGGACATCTGCAACCGCAATCTTAATGCTACCTGTCTCTAAAATATGGCTTAGGTTTGAAAGTACAACATAAGGAGTCTTATGACTAGCTGCCAATCACAGGGATTGTCCTGGTGTCTCTTTTCTAAACTTTCAGCCACTGTACTCCTCATCTATTGCACTGACACATTTGACCACATAAGGAGCCAGTTCAGAGAGGAAAATCACCAGGGGAACAGGAATGTGTGGCTGGATGCAAAGGGAAGAGGAATAGGGCCACAGCCTTCAGCATCAGATCAACTGACAGATCACCTAATCAAACTCTCAGGCTTTTGCACACAAGAGGAAGGGGATGTGACTTACACCTTAACTTAGTAAAACATTCCAAGATTAGATGTGGAATTGGTGTGTGTGTGTGTCTGTTTGTGTTTTTGGTTTGGGGGCGGGCGCGGGTTGGGGGTTTTTATTACTTCTTATTGGAACATGTGATATACAGTAAAGCAATGAACCAAATAATACATACAAGAAGGAGAAAGATCCTTCTTTCTGCATAAAAGTTAGTTATTTCATTATTCACCTGCAAATACTTGACTTCAGTTCAAGTTTCCTTCTTTGATCCCCAGATCTGCACAGATCTAAGCTCCAGCCCATAGAATAATGTTCGCATGTCCTTCTGAGAACATGCATGGGAGTCTACTCCCATGGAGAGGAAAGGTGGGTTAAACTGGGAGAGAATGAAAGAGAAAAGAGAACAGCCAAGCCTATAAATAGAAAGTGGGACACTGAGTACGAATACAACAGCCAGCAGCATATAAGGAGAGCAGATAGCTTTTTCCTTAAGCTAATAATTAGGAGTGGACGGGGTGGCTGTGAGAGAGAGCAACTCATATTAATAAGACTTTTTTAGAACACTGTCCATCAAGTCTTTCAGTATCTTCATCCCTGCTCTTTATCCAATTGTTTATGAGTACTTTCTCACACACAGACATAAAAAGATGGTAGATTTTCTTATCAAGGGATTTAATCCTAAAAGTAATTTATGCATAAATAACATCATATGAAGTTGTTAATTTCCCTGTTTTCCCACAAGCTTGGGCCCTCAGGTAAGGCAGCAAGCTAAAAACATTTGTTCAGGAACCTGTTGTGAAATCTTTCCATCGTGTTCTGCCAAATTACCTTGCACTGCAAAAGATTTCTTTCTGTATTCCAGGTCTTACCCAAATAAAACACATCCATTATGCTGAATTGTACCATATTTTTTAGTGGAAGACTGGTATTTGGAAGAAGTTAGAGTCAGTCCAAAAATCTTAATTAATTCATCTCAGAAGAATTATCACATTCCCTCATTAAATTAGTTCTTTTTTAAGTAACTAATTTCTTAATCAAACTGAAGTTTAAAACAATACAAAACAATGTCTCTAAAATAACATTTGTTATGCTATTAGAATGAGTCAAAGTTACTGACATGAAGTTTGTTTGAAAATATTAAAAAACTATGGTATGTAAGGATGATGTTGAATACCATTGCCCAGTAAAATGCATTAATGTTTGATCAACAGATCTACCAATGCATTTTTATAGAATCACAGAATGGCAGGGGTTGGAAGGGACCTCTGGAGATCATCTAGTCCAACCCCCCTGCTAGAGCAGGATCACCCAGAGCAGGCTGCACAGCGACACTTCCAGGTGGGGTTTGAATATTTTCAGAGAAGGAGACTCCTCAGCCTCTCTGGGCAGCCTGTTCCAGTGCTCTGGCACCCTCACAGTAAGGAAGTTGTTCCTCATGTTCAGACAGAACTTCCTGTGTTAGAGTTTGTGCCTGTTGCCCCTTGTCCTGTCATTGGGCACCACAGAAAAGGGTCTGGCCCCATCATTTTGAATTCATAAGGTCAAGTAGAGAATATTTTAAGTAGAGAACATATTTTATCTGTTGTTTCAAAGATTGCATCTCTTTCTATCTACCAAAGTATTAAATCTGCAACAAAACTTTTTGGTAGCTATTCAACTTTACATAATTTGGAAAAACAAAAACAACAAAAAACCACACCACAAAAACAAACAACAGAAACTCAGTTCTTAAATCTTTCTTTTTTTTTTTTTTTCTTTCTTATTAAAATATGAGATTTATTCACTCTTACACGTCACTGATGCACACACTCTTTTCTGAAATGGTTGTGTGACCTGACAATCATGCACTACCTGTGCATAGTTAACCAGCAGTGGGTAATGCCTAAAAACTAACCCGTTTTGCAGTCCTTAGTCTCTGAGGGTTTAAGGAATTAATAAGGAAATAAATCCTTATTAATCTACCTTTGTAATCTCTCTGAAGTAGAAGTTTCTAAACAAAACTGACAATAGTTTATCTTCCTGAAGGAAAACGTTTATTTTTCTGTAAAACCAAAGACCCATTCCTGTTTCTGTTGCAATTAGTTTTCGTGCAAGAATTTTATCAGGATTTGCTGATTGAACCTAGAAATTATGGCCGTTTCAATACCATATTAAAAGTATTCACTACTGAGATGTCTAATAGAAAAAAGATATTAGCTCCTATTTCCATTGGTTTCTTGCTCAGGTATTTTTAAAAATACATATTCAAAACAAAAATTACAATTAACAAATATGCGCTTTATGGATCTTTATTAATTTTTAGAATAATCCAGCTATGTACCTCTGTAAGGGTTGCATATCTACCAGTGTGAGTTAACAGAATTGAAATAGATCACAGAGAATTTTATAAGAAGATGACCAATTAAAACAGAAAGCTTTTCTTGGGGATTTATTTCACTGGGCTTTATTATTTTTCTGTGCTGACTTGTTCACAGCTGATTGATGTTTCTCTGAGAAAACTATAATGGACCACATCTTTTGAAGACACTTTTATTGCACAGGCAGCTTTTTTTACAGTCATAAAAAAGTACCAAAATATCTTCCCATGTCAAAGGACACTTTCTGTGAGTGCCAGTTAGAAGAACCTGTCATGACTTCAAGATCTGGTTCTTCAGCTGGCAGGGAGACAGCACAACAGATCATAATGTGACAGTCCCCTGGGGGACCAAAATGCGTTAAAGGCTTTCACTCTCCCTGCAGTAGCAAAACAGGCTGTTTTAAATGTTGTTAAGGCCATAACCCTGACAGAAAACTTCATTTTCCCTGCCTTGACCAGAATTCAGGAGCAGAACAACCCAGTCCAATCTGTGGAAAAGGCCAGTTCAAGCAAAGAAAGACATTCAAAAGACTTTCTAGGTTGTGACATCCAATCTAGAAGACAGTTTGAGTCAAACTGGTTCTTAATTACCTAGTATCACTCTGTGCACTTTAAATTATATATTGAAAGAAAAGTGGAATTAAACTTTTAGTACCTAAGCAGGTCATGAGAAAAGATTTGTCTTAAAACACCTCAGAACCCCAAATAACATGATGTAAGAAAAATTCAGGTGTATGTATCACACCATTTCATAACAATTCCTGCAAATAGCACGGAAAACTTCATTAAAACTTTTAACTTCTTCAGGTGGTAAAAGTCATGTTGTAAAGGTTATTCTCTACAGTTTTATTGAAACCAGCAAAATGTCTTTTTGTAGAAAGACTGTATTAAAACTGCTAATCAATCTATCCTATATGATCTTTGAGGATTTTAACACACAGATACACAGAGTAACTTGAATATAAGGGAAAAATTAATCTGAAGTAAACTGGTACTGAAGAAATGAAATAAAAATACAGTAAAAAATCATTAATGTTATTAAAACCCCTGCGCATTTGGAGGAAGTGCCTGACTGAATGAACATGTTTAGTTAAAATATGCATTGTCTGCCGTGTTGCAGGATTCTCACCTGAAATAGTTCTTTAAACTTAAACAACTTTATTTTTGTTTATTTGATTTGCTTTAATTTTTATTATTTGGGTATTAATTTCTAGCACTTTGTATTGCAGATAGTGCATTTCTTACTCTGGAGAAGCAATTACCCTGAATCATGATTTCTTCCTGTTACATTGCTTTGTTGGATTATAGTTCTTTTATATGTCTCATCTCACAATGATTATAATGAACTTCCAATCTAAGAAATAGCAGTTTTGAGTGTTACTTAACAAGTTGCTTTTCCCATTTCAGTCCCTTTTTCAATGTTACCTTGTGACAATACAGAATTTTTCTTTCTTTGAACCGAGATAGAGAGACCCAAGTGGTCTCCTGGTCTGAGGGGGCCACAGGCACCACACTTCTTCTGGCAGTGACTGTGGAGTGCCAATGTGACTCCACTGTAACCCCATATCACCTTATTTTCTTGATCTCGGGAGCTGTTGCCCTCTGGACAATGCCCTGAGGGAGACTAGGTGAGTGTAACACCAAAGAAAAGGGTTAGAAAGCAAAAGGATTTTGTCTGTGACAGTTGTAAATATATTAGTGAGTCTTCCTTCTATTACTCTGGGCAGTTTGTGTTAGTATTGTTTGTTAAAGTCTGTTAAGAGTGTGGCCACCTCCTCCAGTCACTCCTCATTCCACGTACCCTTGTATTGTTGTCATTGAATTAGCAACAACTATTTGTTGTACCTTGATGAGACTGGTATGACTGTAAGAAGGCAAAATACATTGTTTTTTGCCCTAAACAACCTTTTGACTAATACTTGGATCTACATATATATTTAAAAATCAGTGATAAGAACAGAATTTAAATTCTACAGGAAATATCAGGTGAGATCATCCATAGAAGTAGACACCTACACTCAGGCATTTGCATTACCTATAATGCCTAAGGACAAGCCTGAACATAAATGCCCAGTGGGGTCTGAGATACCCTGGCATACATATATCTGTTGTCCTTCATCTGGCATTACAGAAAGCATGAGTGTTTCCAAAACCTTATGTCAGATGTGCCAGTTCCATATAGGTATCTCTGTTCCTGATTATGCAATCGGTATCACTGGGCAAGTTTAAGTTTGCACTGGCTGTAAGAGGAGCTTAGCTATACGGCTCACGCATAGACACCTACATTTAAATGTGCACAGACTACACAATTTCAGTAATTTCTAAGATTTTAAATGGTAGCACACATTGGTATTATTTTAACATTACACCAACTGCAGAAAATACAAATTCACGTATCATTAAAACCCATAGTTTTCACTTAATCTTTTGCTTCCTTCAGCCAGACTATTTGGGGCAAATATTTCTACCAATACTTAACATGGAAGATAATAGGTCCTAAGCTACCAGATAGAGGTTTAAATATAAAGTGAGCAGATAGAGGTTTGAATGTCAAGTGTTGTGATTAGCTCTAAAAATGACCATCAGGCAGGAGTCTGAAAGATGTGCAATTGCTCTAGTGCTGAGGGATCTACATAAGCATCAGTTGAGGTCAATGCAATTCACAAGATCTACCATCCCCTAAGGTCTATATGTTCAAATGGAGAAACAGTGAAAGAAAATACATCAGCTGATGTCACCACTTTTTAAATATGTAGAGTAAGTCAGCTTTATGGGAAGCCAAAGCATCAGCTCTGTAGATCCAGCCCTCACATACAGGCTTTGGTAGTGCAAGCAACATTCAGATAAACTGGAATCTCTTACTCTAGAAATCCTGAAAGACTTTCTCAGAACTGCACACACACTCCTAAAATCCTATATTTTATGTAGCATGTTTAAATTTTGAATAAAGCGAAGTTTTTAAGAGAAAATGTTTGTAATGCAGATACCTCTATGTAGCAGTGAGGATTACAACCAAAAGGTGGCAGTACTGTATCCAGTAAACATTGGGTCTTTATTAGAAATTATTATTTGGAATATTCTATGCACATTTTTATATCTATAGTGATTTAAATGTATTTATATGTGCTTATACTGCCTCACTGTTGTTTGTGATTATGTATGAAGAACAAGTAGAAAGTCTTTTTTTTCATGTTACTTACATGACTTTCCACCTGCATTAAAACTTTTAAACTCACAGTCCAAAGACAGAAATATGATATATATCATGATAAAGTAGAATAAAGCGGTAAAAGTTAAATAAATATTATCTTCAGGAAAATTAAATTAATCTTGGAATATTTAGCTATTCTGAAGGGAAACATTGTCCTAAGAAAATTATTTAGTCTTGGAATAACCACTCCATGGTTTTTGCTTGTTTGTTGTTTGTTTGTTGTAACCTGTTTTAATAAATCCAACTTATCTTCAGAATTTACAAAACATACCTTTATTCTTTTGCAGTAAAAGAAGTATTAGTTTCTGGCAAGACTTAAATAAATTAGTAAAATTAACTAGTTACCACATATAACTCTTCTGGATCAAAATAAAAGATTTCTACTAATTGCATTTTTATTATATAGAAATAAACAACTTATTTACAACCTGAATTTTCAAGAAATAGAAATATCAACATAAATTGTAAAATAAAGATTAATAAGGACCAAAAAGGACAGGCTGAACAACACAGCTTCCTTAAGTCTCAGAATGAAATTCCTATAGCATTCCTCTGGCGCTAGAGCTAAAAATGTGTCCCTACATTTCTCTTTCAAAAATGTTTCTAAAAAAATGAAGAATGAATCTCAAAGGTTTTCAGTCTAGAGTGAGATAAATTACATGGAATAAAATAAAGTATTTGAAAGTATATTCTCAGCTCAGAACATTTAATTTTGTGTAATTCCTTTAAAATTTTCCATTGTTTTCAAAACTCTTTAGAAGTCAAGATCTCTTTCTCTATTTTACCTTTTATCTTTCTTAGTGTACAGAACTGTTTATTTTTCCTTTTTCTCCATAGGTATTTCACACTGCTAATTAACAGCTCCCTAGTTAGTTTACTCCTGGATCTTGGTAGCCTCACCATCCACACTGCATAAATGCGAGTGCACTCCTTTGAAGTCAGTTGGCATTTTCCCTCTGAAACATATTTTTGGTTCTGTGAACAGTCTACCCCAGGGGCAGCTTCCATTGTGAAATATGGATTAGCCTTATTTGGCCCATTGTACTTGGCCCCATGCAACCCTCTCAGCTGTTGTGCACAGTTATAGCAGACTTTGAAGCCCAAAATTCTCCCATATGTTGTCCCATTGTTCAAGTTAGAGAAACACTACTCATACAGTTGCCACTCTAGTGACATAATCCTATTGTTTCAGCTACCGTGAAACTGAAAATCAAGCATATTTCTGGAGCCACAGAGTACTCAAAGAGACTCAGGGCCAAATGCTATGGACACATCCAGGCTGCTCGAGAAATGGTTAAGCGTGAACAGTCTGATCACCAGCCCAGTCAGTCTGCACAGGCTGGCCTTCGGGTCAGTGATCAGCTCCCAGAGAAATATAAACTGAAAGTTAGCAAAATATCCAACGTATCCCAGAAACACACATGTTTTCAGTTCCCGTTTTTTGTTCCCTTACTCAAATATGGAGTATTTTTCTATGATACTTTTTGAAACCTGGCAAGTGAAAAAATAGAAACAATGAACAGGGTCAAGGACTGTAAAGAACCCCAGAGGACAATTAGCAAAGGTTAACGATTTAGGAGACACAGAAACAAAGCAGAGAAGTTCAAATCAAGTTACCTGCTAAGTAAGCTAGAAATTCAGTATTTCTCACCACATCAGTAAAAATCAGGCTGACAGACACTGATCTTCTATGTTTCCAAAGACAATTTTTTTTATTTTTAAGGGGAAAAAAAAAAAAAAAAAGACATTCACTATGTTCCCTCTTCTGGTCATCAGATATCAGAGGAGTAGGTAGCAACTCCAGTTCTTCCACATCTCTGCAAGTAGAGGCAGAAAGAGGAGCGCTGTTTGAAGTACTTTTTTGACTTTCCTTGAATTAAAGTTTTATGAGTAGCAGAGGAGGATACTGAAAGTTTCAGATGGCTTTTAAAGAACAGGTGGAATTTAACCTGACCTACCATAGAAGAGGACTAATAGGAAAAAGGAACTGAGAGAAGACAAAACCACAGGTGAAGCCAGAGGAGCAGAGATAAAAGATGGATTCACAAAAGCTAATTTTATCCTGTAGAAGTTGATTTCATAAAACTGTCTCCATAGTATTTGGAAAGAGGCTGTTTGAGAGGTAATATAAAAAATTCTAAAGCTAGGCTCTTGTTCTGAATTACCTTCTGGAGTTGCCAGTCTCTTGCAAATGGCTATAAAGTGGTATGAGGGAAGTTAGTACTTTTGGGGTGAAGTTCACAATTTGAGTGAAATGAACTTTCCTGAGTAGAAGCGAATGAAAAAAAAAAAAAAAAAAAAAAAAAAAATTTAGACAGCATTTAAAAGGTAGGTGGAATTAAACCTCATCTAAAAATATTTTCTTCTTCTTAAAAGCAAAACCATACAGAACCAAATTACTTTATAGGAATTTTAAAGACACTGAGAGTGCTGAGAAATCCTGAGCATATTATTTCTTTAAAATACATTATTTTTCTCTCATATAAAATAAAATGAAAAAAATGAAATAATAAAAAGTAATAAATGGAAAAAAAGATGACAAAACTATGAAAATAAATATTCTGTATTGCATGTGACCATTATACCTTCTGTCACTGTAGGACTGGTATCAATGTGTCTCTGATGCTTCACAATTCTTTTGTTAACACTGAATTTTCTTTGAAAAGGAATACACTATTCCAAAACCAGGTGCATAATACATATAGAAATGAAGTGTATAGAGTATATCTATCTACCTGTCTTGATACAGACTTCATTAAAGGTCACACAAAGTTCTCAGTGCTTCCTTATATACATAATTATATGAGACTACTAGATCAGTGGCATTTATACTTTTAATTGTGATTAAACTCAATTCTTTAAATTGGCTGGTGCCTGTCAGGCAGGCTAAGGCAAAAGTGGGGCAAATTTACTTAATCTAGGAATCTGTATGTATGTGTGTGTGTGTGACTGCAAGTTTTAATATATATATGTATTTTATATATGCATGTGTTTATATACATATTTTTACATACACTCACATACAATTACTGTTGTGCTTTGATGAATTTCGTTAAGCCTCCTTCTTAATATCTGTAGGTGCTATTAATTTTAAAATTCAGTATAAAAGGAACACACAGACAGTCTTTATTTTTCATTCTCCCTTGATCAACTAAACCACCCACACAAATAAACAACTCTTAATACTGAATCCTCCCTACCAGCACCTGGAGATGCTAGGAAACTGTCACCTTCCTTCTGCTATTGTTTGTGCAGGACTTAAAAAAAAAAAAATCTCAATATTTCAGTGTTGACGTATTTGGCAGGGGTAGTAATTGTTACAACACTGCAAAGTAGGTAAAAATCAAGCAAATCATAGATATATATTTACATAATATTTTTGATTGAATATTCTCTACAAGCCCTACTTAATGTTTAAATAGACTAATTTATTCACTGGTCTTTTTAGCCATCTTATAAATGTTTAGTTTATTAAATGGAAAATATGTTTTTTTCAGGATCCTAGTAACTGCTTATTATTATGGGTATTTATTTGGTGCTTCTAAATGAGATATGTGACTTGTAAAATTTAAGTTGTAACATTCAGTAGTTGGACATATTTAAATGAAAAAGAGAATAAGCTATTCTTATACACATGAATGAGTTTTTTTTAAATTATTATTATTTATTTATTTTAATTTGGAGATATATTCAAAGATCAGTTAACTCTGGCAAAGATATTCCTGTTAATCTTGAACCATAATTTTTATTTGCAAATACAGCAATAATTTTTAAATATGGTAAAAATAAGATGCTGTATCTAACTGCATAACATGGCAATTTATACATGGCTGAAAGTATTTTAAAGGGTTTTTTTTCTTCACCTATGTCCACAAACTAAACTAAACTAAACTTATTGCCTTATACTAGTTGATATCTTTACTAGATAAAGATTACATATGGAATTTATGAAATTTATTTCATAACTCAGTTTTTAGAAATTCAAATTTACATATGCACTTTTAGTTTACATACAGTTTCTTTTGCATACTACTGTGTTCTCACCTGCAATAGTGTAGCTTATCTTAAAAAATAAATGTAATACAATCTTGCA
Organism: Podiceps cristatus; assembly: GCA_000699545.1. Taxonomy (NCBI): domain Eukaryota; kingdom Metazoa; phylum Chordata; class Aves; order Podicipediformes; family Podicipedidae; genus Podiceps; species Podiceps cristatus. The sequence goes on along the minus strand of KL269082.1, from coordinate 4,602 downwards.
AGAGGAAAGTGGGAATGATCATCTTTATCATTCAAAATATGATCAGCTTATGGGAATGCATTCATTTCAGCCTGACTTGATTCCAGATGGGAATGAGTTTGGCTTTCTTGAAGACAGCTCACTTTTTGGTTTTCATGTCCATGATCTTAAAACCAGAGAAAATGGTGTTTTGTCCTGTTGAGGGGAAGTAAATAGCAGATGTTATATTTCTTTAAATATGTTTACAGGACTTTTAAGGAATTAGGACTGAGGTTTTCAAAGTAATTTTTTTTTCACTGCTGAAGAAAGCCTTAATGCATACATAGTGAGTGCACTGTAAAAAACAACAAATCAAAGCAAGACATAAACCCCAACTCTCTTTTCCTATGCAGCCTCCCACAGAATAGTAAACCTGAAAATTTTAAGTCTGGAAAATTATTTTCATTCCATATTGATTTATTAAGGTTTTTATTTTCAATACTTACTAAAACTGAGTCTCTCTTTACTAAAACTGAGTTCTCTAAATACAAAGTTGACCTTTGAAATGTTATACAGAGGTTTGAATATGAAAATCTGTAGTCTATAAACTTACAGAAATAATACTCTAAAAACTTCATCTAAATTAGAATCTATTAAAAATCTAGGTGAAACTACTTAAAAGAAATTATGATCCTGCAACTAGATACTGCTAACTTTGATATGTTCCTTTTTGTTGTAGTGCAATTCAAATTCTCTCCTCATTGCACTCTCTGTTTATAGTTTTGACTTAGAAATCTTAGTTCATTCAGGAATAGATTTTCTGACTCAAGCCTCTTTGGTATTTTGCTTTTTCCTGGTTTAGGTGTTCTAGTGCTTGTCATTCTGGTCATGATAGATCTTCACCTAGGATTCTAATTCCCTCTCATTTTATTCACATGCACATACTTCAAGAGCATGCACACCTCCAGAGCACAGATACTTCACTTTTGGTTTTGCAGTAGAGCACCTTTCCCTTT
>JMFS01057481.1:0-40895 GCA_000699545.1 Podiceps cristatus | reverse complement strand
ACAGCGAGGCTGTAGATTGGCCCCCCCGGGGGCCCTCCCAAAGAAGGATAGACCCCCACCACCCATGCCTGGTTTCCCAGGGCTCAGCCAGGGATGATGCGCTGCAGTGGGGAGCTGCTGCCATCTCTGTGCCTTGCCTGTCCCCCCGGGGAGGGGGCACACAGCCCGGCAGAGCCCCTGGGGGATGCCTGCTCAGCCTCCAAGCTCTGCCTGACCCGCTTAGCTTGCCCAAGCTGAGCTGACACCTTCTTTCCTAAAGGTTTTGGAAAAATGACTAGCCAAAATTGTCTCAGTGTGGGGTGTGTGTGTGTGTGTGTGTGATCTGGGGGGGCGGGGAGGTGGGGGGAGGGGTCAGGCCATCATCACCCCTCTGGCTGCAGCGGTGGGGCAGAGAGGAGATGGGAATGCTGTTTTCTTTGAGTTAAAGGTGTTTTTTTGGCTGCCTTCAAATCACTGCCCAGGGTTTGCTGGGGAAAAAATGAGGGATCCTCGGGGGAAGGTGGGGAGTGGAGAACCCGTGGCTTTGGGGTCTGAAGTCATTTGGTCCAGGCCTGTCTGCAGTGGTGAGAGATTTGTGAGTCTGCTTTTGGGGACAGGAAAGACGGTCTCTGCAACTGGAGGCTGAAGCGAGAGTCGGCTCTAAAGCAGAGCTCGTGCTCGCAACAGAGATGGGAACGGCCCTGGAAGGTGTTAGCTGGGGATGCCCTGGCTCCGTGCGGTCTGAAGCGCTGGCCCTGTTGCCGATGCCCTGCAGGAGGCACCGGCTGGCGGGTCCCCTCCCTTTCCTGCCCCAAACCCCATTTCCAAGGCACACCAGCACCCGGCATCAGGCCCACGAGTCACACAGCCATCCTCAGCGTGTCTGGAGAGAAGCAAAGTTACGAGTTCCTTGGGGAAGAGCCATTTCACTCAGGTTCTTCTTTTTCCAAATAATCTCTATAGAAGTGGTAAGCTCCACCCTACCTTTGGCACCGATTTCCCCGCGAGCTCCATCCCTCCCCGGAGCGCCTGCCTCTCCCTGCTCTGTTAAGGGAGCCCAGATCTGTTGGGAACGGACGTTTCCCATGCAGACGGCTGAATGCCGCCCTCAGAGACCGCTACGTAAAGTGAGGTGCTTTGGCCTGTGCTGAAAGGGCTACAGGATTTTAGTAACTCAGGAGCTGAGTATAAATCATGCCTCTAGATCAGAGAAGCTTTGCATCCATGCTAAGACGTGTTTCAGATGCTGGGAAGAGTTTCTGCTGCACATTGGTGGCTTTTGGTACCGAATTTTGGCTTCACAGCTGGGTTGGCTTAGACCCGAGATGTATTTGCACAGATTTTGCTTTTGATGGTTTGTTTTTTATTGACGGTCAAGATGTCAGCAAGTAAACATCAGTGCTTGTTAGCAACCGTAGTTTGCTTTTGGGGGAGATAAATCTCAGCTGGAAAACATGGGCTTTTTCTTGTATAAAGCCCGTTGTCCTCCATTGCAGGAGTGTTCTGCAAGGGAGGGCTGAGCCAAGCCAGGGCAGAGAGGGGGCCACCTCCAAGAGCTCTACAGAGATCCAAATGATTTCAAAGGTCAGGAAAACCTCAGTGAGGGTCCAACAGCTCCACACCTCTCCCCCCCAAAAAAAAAAAAAAAAGTACATCAGCAGATTGTAAACTGTGCACATCAGTAACGGTGATACATCCACTGGGCTAAAGCCCCCCAGCCTCCCTCCATCCTCACCCCACTGAGGCCTCCTCGGCATCCGCGCGCTGTGGCCAGTGGCAACTTGGAGGAGCGAGCCTGGTACCCGTTAGTGTTGTGTAACCCCCTTGACACCTGCAGAGCTCCTCTGGCTTTACATCCATGTACCCAAGAGGAAAATCTGTCTCCTTACCTCAGCGTGAGTGTAAATATATATTAAGTGTGATGTACGCATACCCAGAGGGATGTTCGGAGAGGAAGGTTAGTAGGGGGGAGGAAGAATCAGGCCCTTGCCGGTGGGTTTTCTCACTGTCAGCATTTGGGAGGGGCAAGGTGCAAGTAGTGAGGAGGGGTCGGCAGGAGGGCTCATGGCTTTCCTTGACCTTTGGCTGTAGCACAGGCGGTGAGGGGAAGGCGGTTGGCACCAGCAGCCCTGGAGCCGCTTGCTCTGGAAACTCCACGTCATTTATAAAGTTACCAAGCTTTCAAAGTACCCAATTTTTCAATTGCTGTTGGTTGCTTGATAGTTTTTCTCACCGCTGAGACAATTTTTTTGAATGTTTTTGTTTCTTTTACTCCCTTCCCTTCCTCCAAATATTTGCGGTGGAGGTTCACGGGCAGTTCAAATTCAGGCAAGATATATATAGCTCCTGGCAGCCCCGGCTGGCTGGTGGCTCTTGTGAGCCTCAGCCAAATTGGTGGCTGGAGACCCGCTCCTGTGGGACCGTATCTGAGGGGGTGCTGATGCCAGCGACCCCCGGTTATTGTGTCTCTTGTTCAGCCACAGCTGCAGGAGACGGATGGACAGACAGACATCACCCTCCTCAGGTTGGAGGTGGCCGATGGAGAGCAGGGCGACAGGTTGTGTCTCACGATGCTTTACCCTGGCCACAGTGCTGGGGTGCTGTGCACGGCTGGGGCTCTGTCTTGAACCCCACGGTGGCTTTGCTGGCCCTGGGGTGAAAAGCTGTGGCTCAGTCGCTGCAGTTTCGTGGCCCAGATTGCTATGGTGACAAGGGCAGGGAGGATTGGGGGAGAGCGCAGAGGCTGCTGCTGGCAGCGATGCTGTCCCTGGTTTTGCCTGTGCGGGAACCAGTTCTGGCTCTCCCGGCTGCAGGTACTTCTTCCTCAACAGGCATGTTTGGCAGGAGCACAAACTTCCCCCCCGGGGCTGAGCCCAGTGGTGGTGTGGCCCTCTGTGTTCACACCCATGGCGGCACCACCATGCCAGCTGCTCTTTTAAGAGAGCATCTGTTCCTCTCCTGGGTGGGAAAGGACAAGAAGGATGGCGTCAGACCCTCTTTCTGCTTGCCTAAGGGGAGAGAGGGGAGGGCAGCTCCCTGCCTGGGGCTGCTCCAGGGGGACGCGTGTGAGTGGGACAGGGCAGGAGGGGAGTGGGCCTGGGGCTCTCGGTGGGTAGCTGTGCCGCTCCCCCCGGGCAAGCGTATTGGCTGTGGCACTTGGTGGTCACGTTGCTCATCACTCCCGGAGGAGTATTTCCAGAGCAAAAGCCGCCAGCCCTCCCTGTACCAATCCCTGCGTGCCGGCGACAAGGGCTGCCTCTCCATCCCCAGGCAGATTCGGAGATTGCACCCAAGCAGGGGGATGAGGCTTGGGCAGGAGCCGTGGGGGCCGTTGCAGACGGAAGCGCTGAGCCCCTGGTGCAGTGCGAAAGCCTTTCCCGGGCAGGGAGGTTCCCATGGCCGAGGTGCCGCAGCCCTGCCGTGTTGGGGAGCAAAGCGGGGACGTGTCTGCAAAGGGCACGGAGGTGTAAACGCTGCCTGCGGAGGCAGGTAAGCGGGGCATTGGCTGCAGGCCGGCAGTAACCCAACCCCGCAGCTGGTCCTCTGCAGAGCATCACCAACGCCATAGAAACAGTCCAGGAAAATCGTATTTCTGATCAGTTGCCTCTTGCCTGAGCTGCTTTTGGGGCACATGTAAACATTATAAATAGGAGACTAGAGGTTGAACATGGACAAATGTGAATTCAGTAGACTCGGAGTGATTTTAATGGATAATTATAGGTTCTCAAGCTGCAGTATTTATACAACCTTTCCAGTTAAAAACCCCACAGTTTCCATGCAGAGTATATTCTCCTGGAAGATTTGTTTGACCTTCAGCACCATTTTTATCTGCAGGATATAATTACAGTGAAGCTAGAAATATTAAGCATTTGAAAAGGACTATGTATCTATGCTTAACTGCCTCCCTCCCCTCTTACACGGGAATGTAGTTGCGCAGGAGCAGGGAAACTCGCAGAGTGATCCCATTTGACGAGGAAGCGCTGGGGCTGCGATTCGGGGAAGGACACCTAGTCGGGACAGGGCTGGTGTGTGTGCCTTGCCTCGGGGCTCCTTGAGCTTTGTAAAACGAAAGCCTGTGCTTAAGGCACTGCCTGCGCTGTGTCCTGAAGCCCCCTGCCCGGTGGAGTCCCATCGCAGGGACAGGCAGAAGCAAAATGGCTCTATGCCTGGTTTAACTGCCTGATGACCAGGGGTGCTTTTGGCCTAGAAATAATTCCCAGGAAACACAGATTTTATTCTTTTTAATTTTTTCTTTTAAGGAATAATTGTTTTTTTAATTCTCTTGAAATAAGGGGATTGTCTAACACCCCCACGCTTGCTTTTTTTTTTTTTTTTTTTTTTTCATCATGAAAATCCAGTAGAAAGGCAATGAGTATCCTCTGCAGGGAGAAGGTTGTTCATATTGAAAAGGGCTTGATTCAGGCTTGCAGCAGCTTTGCCTTGGCATAGCTACATTGATCCCAGCAGCCTACTTCTGGTCAGCACTGGCAGACAGAGCCATGGCCTCTTTGGCTGTTTGGTGATGCCTAGCATACCCGTAAGGAAAAAAATGGAAAGGCACCGCATCCAATTGAAAGCAAACCCCAAGCCTTGAGCCTTTTACTTAAGTCTGAGTGCTAGCGACTTCTGTGTCTATTTGCACCGTATGGATTTTACTTCACATCTTGATTACTCAGCTCTTGCTGCTGGAGAGGTCTGCAGTGATCTATGGGTCACACTCCCGTTGTGAAACCAGCATCTCCTTTCACTGTTGGCAGTTTTAGGCTCTTATCCCACAAACCTGAAAGTGTGTATTTAGGGAAAATCGCCTGTGCTGGCCCTCATGTAACAGCAGACACATGTGTTTGCAGCACCGCCCCATGCAGGGAAGAGATGAGGGAGCCTGGGGCATCTCTTAGGATGTCCTGGGGATGCGGGTGCCACGGGGCTACAGCTGCACAGCGGAGCGGAACACCTTGGGGTGCTGATGGCATGCCTTTGGCTTTGCTCTCCAGACTTAACGTGAGTTTTGCTGTGAGCTTTGGCATGACGTGCTTGCCTGTGATAGCAGCATCTACAGTTGTTCACATCAAAAACCACATGACATATGTTGTTGTATGTCCCCATTGAGGTAAGGGTCTGGAGAACAAGTCCTATGAGGAGCGGCTGAGGGAACTGGTGTTGTTTATTCTGGAAAAGAAGAGGCTGAGGGGAGACCTTCTCGCTCCCTACAACTACCTGAAAGGAGGTTGTAGCGAGGTGGGTGTGGGTCTCTTCTCCCAAGTGACAGGCAATAGGAAGAGAGGAAATGGCCTCATGTTGTGATAGGGGAGGTTTAGATTGGATATTAAGAAAAACTTTTTACTGAAAGGGTTGTCAGGCACTGGAACAGGCTGCCCAGGGAAGTGGTGGAGTCACCATCCCTGGAGGTATTTAAAGATGTGTAGACATGGCACTTGAGGACATGGTCCAGGAGGCATGGCGGTGGTGGTGGGTTGATGGTTGGACCTGATGATCTTAAAGATCCCTTCCAACCTTAATGATTCTGTGATTATATGAAATGACAGTTGGGTCATAAATATCAATCCACCAACCAGCTTGTATGCACATTGGAGTGAACCTGGTGGGAAATGTCACGGTTTCTTGTGGAGAGTGTACTGAGTCCCAAAACACGAGTGCCTTTTCTTTTGTCTGTGTTGGGGCAGCCTGGTCATGAGCCAGGGGGGAAAAACTGCATGGGGTGATGGCAATGAGAATCTGAGTATTGCACAGGGGTTGTCACCCAAAATAGGGCTGTGCCACTGGATTTGAAAGACAGTCAGACTGAAGGGTTACCGCATGGGCCTCGGCGGGGCAGTTCCACCAAATCACTTGCTGTGTCCCCTGTCCTGGGTGAAACCAGAGATGTCGTGTGACTTTTTCACTCTTACCGTCACCCGCTGGGGAGGTGAGTGGGTGGGAAAACCCACTTTGTCAAAACTGAGCTCTGCTCTTTGAGAGTGGAGTTGTTCTTTTAACTCGCCATGACAAGCGGATGGAGAGACTATGCATGTCCCACTGGCATCAGAGCAGCTTCCCCAGCAAGGGGGTTCCCTTTATGGCTGTGTAGGGTCTGGATGGGGCTGCTGGGTGGCAGGAGCAGACTGTGGCGGCATGCTCACCACCGGGACCGTGTCCTCCACATCAGGGAGAGGAGTCGGGGAGTAACTGTCCCATGGATGGGGTGTTGCTGATGGTCAAGAGCCTGTGACCTTGCGTGTCTTTGAATTAATGGCTGGTAGAAGAATGAGATGTTCCACCAGTCTGGTGTATATGATACTTTGAATTTTGTCGTAAGCTGGTTTATGTCTTCCATGGCAAAACCAGCTGCATTCAGCCTCTTTATTCCTAGAAACAGTGTGTTGCAAGGTACATAGAGAAGCAAAGGTGTCTCTGAAAATCAGTTACACCCTATCAGCAAGCATCCTAGACCTTTGAAAAATGACCAAAATCTGGAACTCCTGCTGGTGTAACCCACTGACCACGGACCCCACCACCCCACCCTACATCTCAAAGGATGTTTTGCAGCCTTGCACCTCAGGACGTGTGTAGCCCATGTGGCCGCTTTTTCCTTTTACTGGCATTGTTTATTCAAGCAGTCCCCCTGAATTTACTGTGTTGGAGAGGAGCCTGATTTACGTGGTGGTGGGAAGGAGCTCATTGGCTGATGCACCATGTTTAACTTCTGGCTGAGCAGACTAGGGTAGGGAGCATTGTCATATGGATTGGGATTGAAAAATCTTAAACCGAAGCTTGATCCATTCCCAGAAATGGCTGAAAACGAACCCCAGCCATTTTTTTCAGTGTTTTTTTCAGCAGGCTTTGCTCTTCATTTTTCTGTCATCACCACTTATGAGTTCATTCGGATCTTTTGTGAGCTCTTTTTTCTGCTTTGATACTTGTGCTCATACTTGGGGTTTTCAGGATGGGGAATGTGGAGACTTGCTGCAGTGTTCGGTGTGTGGGGATCAAGTGAGGAAGGACAGGCTGAGTCTCAGCAGCACGAGGCTGGGGTGCAGCCTGTGCCCTCGAGCAGGGTCTGCGAGGGGACGGGTCTGGCCGGGTTGAAGCTGGTGGGAGGAGGGGACCCACTCATGATGGGTCATACGCTCAAGTGTTTTCCTGATATAAGGTGGGAGTGTTTGGGTCTCCCCTCTGCTTTGCTGTGGTGTCAACCTACGCTGGTGCCAGCCAGGGCTCTAACAACAGAGGAATGACAAGACCCAGAGGCTGGGTCAAGGCTGGTCTCCCCAGGAGCTGGGGCCTTGGCTTTGGTCCCGGTCTTTGGGGAGATGGTAGTGTTCCCCATGGTGTTTCATTTGTTTTCTCCATCTGGCCTTGAAGAGAGAGGAAGGGAGCAGGACGGAAAAAACAAAAGGCAAAGTTTAGGGTTCCCTTGCTCCCAAGCTGGTCATACCAGGTGGCTGTGTGCCAGCCAGGCACCACCAAGCACCAAGGGGCTCTTGGGGGCTGAACTGCCAGCAGCAGAGCATGAAATAACACCCACAGGCCAGGAAAAGGGATGGTCACACACGGAAGGGCCGGGCTTTAGCCCTCGAAGATGTGGCGGTGATCAGCTGGGGATGGGGCACCTTTCAGGGGCAGCTCCTCCGCACCTTGGCCAGGAAGGGGGGTGATCACTTTGGTTACATTCACCCTACATGCTATAAGCAATTATCCTTTTAAATAGGGCCTAAAAAGAAGGGTCTGAGTTTCTGAAGTGTTGAGCATTCAATGCTCCCACATGCTTCAGTCGAAGCCACGTCTCATAGAATCATAGAATAGTTTGGGTTGGAAGGGACCTTAAAGCCCATCTAGTCCAATCCCCCTGCCATGGGCAGGGACACCTCCCACTAGACCAGGCTGCTCAAAGCCCATCCAACCTGGCCTTGAGCACTTCCAGGGATGGGGCATCCACAGCTTCTCTGGGCAGCCTGTGCCAGTGCCTCACCACCCTCATAGGGAAGAAGTTTGTGCAGTGACTTTGCAAATCAAGCTCGTACAACCTGAAGAGCAGTTAGGGGCTTTGCCCACCCGGAGTCACTGTCTCCGTCTTGCGCTGTGGCTCTTTGCTGGAAAAGCTGGTGGAGATGCTGCTTGCAGGACCTGAATACATGTCTGCACAGGAAAGACCTGCTCTGCTGTTGCTGGCCCCTGTTTAGATGCAGGCAGGAACAGCATCAGCCCTGCTTGTTGATTTAGCAGTTTGCTAAGTCATTCCGTATCCCATCACCATGTGCTCTTGTTCTGAAGTCAAGTCAACATTATCTGGAGCTCCTTTGACAAATTGAGCCTCTCTGCTGGTCAGTCATGGTTTTATTTATATGTTCTTTTCTTTGATTAGAAAGGAAAGTATCAAAAAATGAAAAAGGACTCATGTTTCCAATAGCCGTATCTCTATTAGTTATGATTTTTGAAGCAATACTCGTATCCCTGTGTGTGCCTCTAAACTATCCATGTATTTGTTCCGCTTTTTCAGGTCTGAGTGCGTGAAATATCTCTAAAGAAGATAGCTCTGTAACTGATGGTGTAAATGCATTGTTTGTATGTATTCTAAAGTTTAAATAGATTGTACATATGGGATTGTAAATGAACTGTAAACAGCAATCTATATTTTCTTGAATATATTATATAGTGGTATATATTTGTTAAATAAGTATTCTTCTATACTCTTCAATAACCTTTTTAATATTTTGTACAGATAAGTTTATTAAATATTTTATTGAAAAATAGATCTCTGCAATATTTTTTTCTTTTGAAGACTTGTGCCTGTGTTCCAAAATCAGTTGGCTCATTTCACAGCAACTTTCATAAGTCACATTTAATTCCTGGGCTACCTAAGATGTTAAACTCGAAAATGAAAAAGCCGTTCATTTTACACTGCCTTCCTTGGTAACCTCAGGTGTTTTCCAAGAAAAAAAAAAAATTGCAGATCAGTGAGGATTTATCATCAAAATGTACATCTCTTTTCTTCCCTGTGTTTCTGAATACCGTTCACCTGCCTTGGCAGCTAGTAGCTACCCAGCTCCACCCCGCCAAACAGGATTCTTGCCATTGACTCAAATAGAAAGCTTTAGAGGCTCTGAAACATTAAATTGAAGGGGTAAACACGAGAGCTGGAGGAATATCCCCAGCTCACGTTCTGCTTGTGACCACACAGAGCTGGCCTGACGGGTTTGATTTGAGCACAGGACTCTGCTCTGCAGGTCCCACCGAGGGAGCCCAAGGTGAGGGGCATGGGAGGTCTGGTGGAAACATGCCCTTTGGAAATGTGGAAGAAATCAGGAATTTCAAAATCTGGGAAATCAAAAAATACCTAGAAAAAATGTAGTAGAGAGTTATTTTCCCCCAAATCAGGTCTGGTAGTTTCATTGCTGTTGGGCACCACTGGTATATGTGATACATCACCTGGTATTCGAGAGATTAGGCTATTACTGCTGCAGCAAAATTTTTGCTAAAGATTTCTTTTAATTGAATATTGGTTTTTATTCTTCCATTCCTCCCTCTTTTGAAGTTTGTGGGTTTTTTGTTAGTTTGTTTGCTTGTTTTTTAATTAGCTAAATAAAGCACCCTGGGACATGAAAACCTTTTGTGTTCCTAGGAGGTGAACTTTAAAAGCTATGGGTCATCCAGAAAGCAGAGAACATGTAAGCTTAGCTTAATCGTCCAGGGAGGGGCTGTCAAATATCTATGTAGCTTTTTCTCATCTGCTTTCACTAGGACATTATAATGTCAGAACCAGAAGTTTCAGGGAGAGTGAGTTGCTTTAACATGTGTTCCTGCAATGGACATCACCGATGTGCCTTGGAGACAGCGAGTGAAGATTATACAATCATGGAATCACCTGGTTGGAAAGGACCTTTAAGATCACCGAGTCCAACCGTGCCTGACCACCACTAAACCACGTTCCTAAGCACCTCATCTACCCGTCTTTTAAATACATCCCGGGATGGTGACTCAACCACCTCCCTGGGCAGCCTGTGCCAGGGCCTGAACAACCCTGTCAGTAATGTTTCCTAATGTCCAACCTAAACCTCGCCTGTTACTGGGGAGAAGAGACCCACACCCACCTCGCTACAACCTCCTTTCAGCTAGTTACAGAAAGCGAGAAGGTCTCCCCTCAGCCTCCTTTTCTCCAGGCTGAACACCCCCAGCTCCCTCAGCCGCTCCTCAGGGCACGTGTGCTCCAGACCCTTCACCAGCTTCGTGGACCCTCTCCAGCACCTCAATGTCTTTCCTATACTGCGGTGCCCAAAACTGAACCCAGCACTTGAGGTGTGGCCTCACCAGTGCCGAGTACAGTGGGACAATCTCTTCTCTAGCCCTGCTGGTTATACTGTTCCTGATGAAGGCCAGGATGCCTCTTGGCCACCTGGGCACACAGCTGGCTCATGTTCAGCCAGCTGTTGACCAACACCCCAGGTCCTTTTCTGCCTGGCAGCTTTCCAGCCGCTCCTCCCCGAGCCTGTAGGGTTGCCTGGGGCTGTTGTGACCGAAATAATAGGGTTAAGACTGCCTCGGCTGCATGCCTACTGCATACAGTACTGTGGACATGTGCACTGGTGAGGCCGCACCTTGAGTGCTGGGTTCAGATTTATAGGAAAGACATTGAGGTGCACACTGGGTACTCTTAGTACCTAATCTGAAGTCCAGTGAAGTTAGTTTTAATGTATACATTACCTTCAGTAGGTTTTGGACCAGGCTCTAGCATCTACTCGAGACTTACCTGGAGCCTCTCATGCACCATCCCATGTGTTTTTCTGTAACACAGACCAGTTCAGAAGATGCCTGCGGAGATCACTGGGACACGTGTTTGCTGTGAGGCGAAACTGCCGTCCCCAAACATTCTAGTATAAGAGTTTTGTCTTATTTCAGTAACTGATACTAGGCAGGCATGTTTTCATTACTATGAAAATTTAAATCCTCATTATCACAAAGTGTTAATTCCACAGGAATCCTGCTATGTTGGATTGTCCTATGTTGTTGCAAACTAGCAGCGATATGAGGATAAAAGGGAACTCCTGTCTTACAGGTTATACTTTTGTATTGAAGCTCTTTGTTCATGTCGTGTCTCCTCCGTCGGTCTAGTCTCAGTCAACTGATCACTTGGGTCTCCCTAAGGCTGTGTGCAACACTATTGAGTTTATTAAGGCTGTACTGGGGCTCTAATTAGTTCACTGTAATAGTGAACTCCAGTTCCCTCCGGATGCTTAAATTCATCCCCCCTCCCCCCCCTTTATTTTTGTGGGTAAAAATTCAGATTCTTTTCTAATAAACACTGATGACTTGACTTGCAGTACCTCCTGCATGATGAAAGCAGATGACCCTTCAAAATCTTTATATTCTGTAAATCTATTCCTGTAGATTGGAACAGTGGGTTCCTTATCAAATTTTAAGGGTACCTGTTAAGGAAAAGGAGTAGCTGAGTCCTGACACTGGGTAAGTCTTTTTTTCCCCAATTCCAAGCCATCATATACAAGCATTTATCTTAATATTTGATGCATAGTGTATTTTAGAGCTCGAGGGCTTCAAGGTGAGTTTGTTGATGTTCATCAGCATGAGAAAATGGGGGGCACCCTCCACTGCCTCTTTCACTGTGAATTGCTTCAAACAGGATGGCAAATAATCTGCTTCGAGTGTCTGTCTGGCAAACACTGCACTCAGATACAGAGTGAATCAGATGTTTTAAACAATGTGCTGCATTTTCTTAGCTACTGCAAACTACTTTCCACAATGCAACTACTTTCCTGCAAGCACATTCCTGCAGTAGATGCAATGGAAAAACCTAGTCCACTTACTATCAGCTTAGGCACTTGAAAACAGTCTCTAATGAAATCTCTCCTGCCTGCCCCATCCGAGCCTGCGTGTTAGCCTGCTTCATAACTTCTGCACGATGCTACTGAGAGCAACGATCGCTTCTGGCAGCTGGCTTGTACTGTATCGGCTGCTTGTACGGAAACCCCATCAGCTGTTCCAGAAATATATGCTGTTTTAATAGCTCCTGGTCACACACAAATGCTCTCTGGATTCTTATTTTGTAAATGTGCCAGGAAAGAGAATGTTTGCTTGCAAGTGAAGAGCCTCAGAACCTTGTTGTAGTTGGGAGTCTGACTGTGACCCGTGACACAGAATAAAACAAGTCTCTTGGGTCTAGTGAGTTTATCCAAACCCAGTAATAGTTTGAGCAACTTTATTAATGACAACATTGAACATCTTGTTTAAAGTATTTGCTGGCAATTAACTAGACTAAAGAAAGGGATGGGGAATGGATGCACATATAAACCCATTTTCTGTAAAATAAATACATAAATGATCTCAACTGCAGAGAAGAGATTATCTGTTGCGGCTCATGTATGCAATCTGTCTCCTGTGAGTCAAGAAACTGGTGTTTATCTTGGAGTCCAACCCCAAATTCTTCATCATAAACACTGGGCAAGCACTCATCAAGCTTCCTGAAGGAACAACCCTCACTAATCTACACACTCGATAGTTCATTTAAAGCAGCAAACACAGAGCTGGAGGCAGCAAGAGGAAACACTGATTATTTTGGAGTGGCTCTGGATAAAAATGCTTAAGTGAGTCAGGTGCCTACCACCCACTGATTTTCTCTGCGCTTAGCAGATGTCTACATGGCATTTGAAATCTGGGGTTTGGCAAGTATTTTAGTAAATTTTCTATGCATGAAGTAATGAAGAAGGTGAACTAAGACTAAGCAAGTCATCAAAATAAATACTCCAGTTGCATTTTACAATAAATGTCTTTATTTTTGTTATTGGAATTGTGTACATTTTCATAAAAGGTATCAATCTAGCAAAACACTTGAACATGAGTCAAGGTCATTGAAGCTAGCAGGATTACTTGCATGGTGAGAATTAAGCACAAATGTGAATGACAGAGATTAGGTGCTCCTACATACAGGCAATTCATTTGCGATAGGTTTCCCAAAAATTCTAAAATAGTCTAAAAGAGGCAAGACCACACTGTGTTTTTATGGTAAGTTGGCACATCTGGATCATAAGCACTTTTGACGCTCTTTGTCTGGGGTCATGGTGAACACCACGGGCTTCAGAGGCGCTGGATTCTCATTGTGTGAGACCTGCTCCTCTTAGCAAATACATCTGTCAAAACTAGACCCGTGCTTTTTTGCAATGAGTAGCAAATTTTCAGATTGTAGCCTTACGGTAACAGCTTCTAGGAGGAAGGTAGCAATTGAATCACTATGGTTTTTATAATCTTAGAGAAAATTCATTTAAGAAAATCGTAAGGCATTATCCTGCAGTAGATCCAGTCATCACTGACCAGACCTAATCTCAGTTTAGGTCTTAATGCAGTCAGTAGGATTTATTATAACGGATTAACGTTTGTATAAAAGGAATACACAAGTCAAGTACAAGTATTGCTAAATTAATTCCTCATACAAAGTATACGAATAATGCACTGTAAACAACTGCTTCTCATAAGTGCTTCAGTTTCCAGGCTTTAATAGTTGCTTGTCATCTTTGGTTAATGCAAGATTTTTTCTGTCCTCAGGAGATCCATTACAACAACCGAACTTTTACAGTCTGAGTCCTTGCTCGATTACCTGATTCCATATACTTTGAAGAACCAATGTTTTGTTCAACCAGATCAACGTATAAGCCAAAACAACCACGTGAACTGTATTTTTTACGTTGCTAACATACAAACATGTGCATATGTATATATATGTGTACATATATATGTATCTCCACATATGTGAGCATGCCCCCCCCCCCACCACAGGGAGCACCCAGGCCAACAGATGCATTTAGCACCTGCCATAAGGCCATCCAACGGGAATGCATGCCAACATCGGGGGGCTGTTTAAATACACACAGACACGCAACTATGGATTTCCAAAGTGAGCACAGGAATTGTTTTGATCATGACTGAATCACAGAAAGAAGGAAAGTCCCACGATTCTCCAATAAGCAGTTAGTTGCACAGTTTCCGTCCCTTCACTTTGAACGCACCTGGCTCCTCCCCACGCTGCTGCAACTGTAGTCTCAACATTTCTGGCTCAAGCTTCAGCATCTGTTTCATTATGCGGCAGTGTAATCTGAAAATCCACTGGCTAGTCTCAAAAGCTAAACCAGTTTCTGATGCAAAGAAGGTCACTTAAAACCACTGGCTGGCTGCAGGTTTGAAAACTAGTCCAAAATATCTAGAAAATGAATTCTATTACAAGTTGCCCTAAATATCCACGAAAGATTTAGGGGGGATTTAGAGAGAAGTAGAAGGTGTGTACATAACTGTGTAAGAAAAATAAGGAATTAATCAGTCTTTCTGCATCACAGAGAACGATGTTCTCCAGTACCATTCTAATACCTCATTAAAACTGTTAATAGAACATGTAAGTTAGATAATCAATGCATCTTCTAAATTCATTTGTTGCAAGGGCAGGACTTCCCCTGATTATATTCTGTAGTGTTTTGTTTATTTATACGTGTCTCTATGAACTCCACAGGGAGACCATTTCACAGGTTCATGGCTAGAAGGCTTTTCCTGAATACACTTGGCTCTGTTCCCCCTACTTACATTATTTTCATTTTTAGCTATCGCCTGTAACTTCTTGTGTTATCACAACTGGTACGGTGGGGTGTTTTTTTGCTATCTGAAAAGGAGAGGGATGAACAAGTGTGAGGAACAGTGCACTTGTCAGCAACGTGCTATAGCAAGGATCTGGTTCTCAATAGTAATGTTTCATGAAGTTACATGGGTGCAACCATGGAAGAGTAAAAGCTATTTTCTCATGCTGGACTTAGCTAATTTGTGGCTTTGCATAAAATGTCATACTTCAGTCCTTCGAGCAAGAAACTGAAGTTTAGGCATGCTTCAGAACTGGTTTAATTCTTTAAAGTTGCTGAGCAAGCACCATTCTCATGGACGTCGTTAGGAGAGCTAAGACACCTATAAGCAGTTGTATCTGGATTCTGCAATCTATTTTAACCTTTTAATCCTGGCACTTTTGTCCAGCATCCTTTACCTTCTCTACAGTCAATTGAAAAATGAAACACTTGGCCATGTTCCAGACAAGAGCGCCGTATCTGTTCCCTCGCTGAGCAGCCACAGTTACCTCACGGTATTTTTAATACCCCGTGGAGTCCTGGCAGCACCCTAAACGCCTTCTGACACTTGAAGCTGCACATCTCATCTACCCTTCTCCCTTGCGCTCATCCTGAACTCAGCCCGACCTCTGATTGCCCACCAACTCCATCTGACCCGGAGGAGGCAATGTTAGGGTTGTCCTGAGGCTTGGGCTGTTCTGGCTGTTATGCGCCAGGGTTACACGGATGGATGAGACACGTGGAGAGGGCCAGGTCTCTTACAGCACAGCAAGATCCATTGCCAGGATCCATCCACAGGGGGATTTTTATCCACACAAAGTAGCCTGGTATTCCTCTCTAAAGCAGACCAGCTGGGCTGCCCCAAACCCATCCCTGGCAGTTCTCCAGTGGGTGAGCGAGGTGGTAGTAACTGAAGTCCACTTGCAGCCAGTGAATCTAGTATCAGTGTTGTCTAGAGCACTAGAAGAAATGAATATTCCACCCTTTGCCAAGCCCTGCAGAGTCCTGAAGACACAGGATAAAGGTACATCACCACTGAATCAATAAAACTATACTTTGGACCAGCCAGTCTCTCTTTAACTTTCTCTAAAACATCTCAGTAGAAAACAAGCCATAATCTATCATAAACAGAAAAAAATAGGACAGACTCTCTCACAAAAAATTACACGTTCACAAAATAACTACATCACTTTTCTTGTTAATCACTGTATCCGTGTTTATAATTTGGTCAGATCATCCTGTAACCAGTCTGTAATCATGGCAGCCATCTCCTTGCTGGCATCCAGTACAAAGGCATGGCGAAGCCCTTTCTCACAAAGTCGTATGTCCCCGTCTGGAAAATCCATTTTGATCTCATCATAGTAGTTCTGTGGACACCAGCTGTCTCCAGTTCCATAGTAAAAAATCAGCTAGAAATCAAAGCATATCAAATCATTAATCTGAAAACTTACTGATGAAGCAACCAATATCCAAACAAAGAGCACTGAATCATTTGGAAATAAATGATAAGCTTTGAGACCCAAGATACACTGTGAGGGATAGCAAATTGGTAGTTCTTGGTTGTTTCCAAGTCAATTAAATGCTCTGTGACTCAGTTTCCTCATCTGTAAACTTGTGGAGCACAATATGGGCTTAAGTCTGAAAGTAGATATCCTTTGATGAAAGTCTGTCTTAAGAAATTTGTTGTTACAGATCAAAACATCTAGTTGCCCAGGGAGTCCACCCCTACCCAGGCAAGCTATTCCCTAGCTATTAGCTGCTTTCTATGTTTGCTTTCTAGCTATTTAATCAAATAGCACAATTACCAGTAAACCTGATGCTATGTCCCAGCTAAAGGGGCTAACGATCATGCCTTTCTTCTGGATATAAACTAAGGGAAAGTAGGAGGCTCTTCCACATTTGTGAGTAGCTCACACTTACATCTGTTAGGTGTCATCTCAAAGCACTTGCCTGGCTGGGGCCTTAGGTGCAGGAGCATCTGTTTTTCTTAACCATGGTGTTAGATGTCAACTAGAGATGAATCACCCACTCATGTCAGAATGATGGAAATTATGGTCATTCTCAGAAGCAAAACTTTTTCTGCTTGGAGGACTTTACCTTTGTGAAGTGCTGCACATGTAGAGCACAGGCACCTCACGGAGACCCACAAGCAATTTTCTTTTGGGTTGTAACGTGGAACTAAAATTCTATCAAAGTCCATTTTGTTTTGATCTTGCCCTAATAACCTTGTTCCGCGACATACATGAAGCAAGTGCTACACAGCCGACCTAAACACAAAGTCACAAATTCCAGGCAAATGTAATATTTAATGAAGAGTAGTTTCTCTTGGTTAGAAACACTGAATGTCATTCTTTCCCAAGTCATCATTTCCCCCCATTTTCATGACAACTTTGCATGCTATAGATATGGTTTTCAATTTCCATAAAGTAATTCAAGGGAGTGTGCTTGTCTGGAAGAGAGTAAAAACCTATGGATTTAAAAATATACAGGAACAAGATTAATGACAAGATCTCTTTATACTAAAATGTTTGAATGCAGGTACCAGAAGGATGTTGATTGCTCAACATATCACACACAGAGCTTGGCCCAATTCCATTACTCTCATTTGTTTCATATTTCATTTCTGTACTTCAGTGAATAATTGAGCAACACTAACATAAATTAGGGGACAAGAAGTTTTCCTTTCATCACAAAAATCTTCAATTCCATCATTTTTGTAGCCATGTGGAATATAAATAAATACATCCACTGGGGCAGAGATGGGCTAGGAGCCCAGACTGCATTTCACAAAATGTTACAAGTTTTTGTCTAGCTCGCTTTTCTCCTGTTGAAGCGTACCCAAATCTTGGACATTACTGACTATTGGCTGTATCCAAAATACAGTATCTCAGTTGCATAGATACCAACCCAAGTTATATTTCTATGTATATGTAAAACATAGAACATAAACCATCCCAGGTTAACAAACATTATTGGTTTCCTTTGTCACTCACTAATTGCTGGGAACAAGGTGTGTCATTTTCTTTACCAGAAAATTTCTTTTGATCTTGCCTTCAATTCATAAATCACAGGATGTCACACTAGCAAAAATTCTCCCAAAAAGCCAATGTAAAAGGGCCAGCTGCATTCGGGCCTTTTGAAAGCCAAACAGCTGACCAAATTATGTTTAACCCTGGGCTCTGTTACCAACAGATACAAAAATAAAGATCATGAAACTGAGAAAAAGAGAAATGGAGCATCACCAGTGTAATGGAGTAGTCCTTGAAATTATTAGATATCTTGATAGGGTAGTCCTAGAGTCTCATCACGCTATCATGTAGAAAAAGATGAAAAGTCATTTACATTAAAAAGGTGGATAAAATACTTGGCTTAGTCTGCCTGAGCTGCGAAATGAGCTGCTCTCCAGGTAGGGTTGTAAACTTGAGAACTCACAGATTTGGAAATGCCTAGACAAAAGATTTATGTGAATTCTTAGCTTGCCTCTGGTATCTTTGCATTATGGTTTAATCTTTCGTTGCATTATCCAAAGGATCTTTGACTCATTCAGTCCACTGACAGGATGACGTTCAGCTGATGGGCTGCTATTTGATAGCATTTTTTGTTTAAATTCCGTGTGTGGTCTGAGAATTTATTTACTATTCATGAAATAATACATTCATATTTCATGGTTTACAGATAGAATTTATTTTCTTGTATGTATTCCTCTGGCAGGCACCACTACAGGATCTGCATACTCACATTATTAATTTAGTTTTGCAACACCTCAGTGTCCGTTCTGCAGACGGGGAGCACAGAGATTCATGTCAAACTACATACATTAATCTGAAAGTATGTAGTGAACTCTGAAACACCCAGAGCAGGTTTTCCACTGTGCGCAGCATTACACAGTACTGACTACGCTCAAAGGATAGCACTCCTGGAACTCCATTTGCGGGTGCTCAGAAACACTGTCTATCTGTCTGTAAAACAGCCTTCAAAGTTTTAAATGAGATATTCAGAAAAGTGAGAACAAACAGTGACCATCTATGAAAACTATTAATGGCTTCACCAACAGCCCATTCACATCTGGGAAGTTTAGGTGATTTTACCATGAAGTTATCCATTTTTACTTCATATAGATCCCTGTTTCTTTCAACAGGCATTTTACTACTTCTGCCACAAATGAGTTAGGACTTCTGCATTCTGCCATCTCCTTCAATACCCATTCATTGATTAATGAAAGAGGAAAAAGTAAAAGTGATATTTTAATGAAAGACCACCCCTTAATGCATACATAAAAGGCATCTGAATTAAGATCGGTGCTCCCTAACTTTGAAATGCTTGGTAATGCAACGTCAACCGGTTTTAGCAGAGCTTGTGCATACAGTCTGCTAGACCTCAAGAAGGTAAACTAAAACCAGGCATTTTACACTGGCAACAGTGTTAACACCTCTAGATCTGCTGCTTTAGGCCTCTGGCCAGAGGAACATGGGACACCTCCCTGCTGCGGGTCACACTGGGGGTGTTCAGCACAGGAATTAGTGATTTAGTTTGGATATATTGTGTACTTTTGAAGCAAATGTCGTATTTGTCCAGATTTACCATGCTTTGGTTCACGTCATGGAGTAGTCTTGGAGTGCATAAACTCCTTTCAACTGAAACTAAGGCAAAGATGCTCTTCAGGATCACACTTAGTGAGCTCCAGTCAGTAACGGACATTCAGTCCCTGGAACTATTGGCTAAAGTAATAACCCTCTGAGATACCTCCATTGGGAACATCAGGTCCTCACCACTTTAGTAATTACCTCTACAAATTCTCTTCTATTGTGCTGCTCCTGTTTTTAAGGCAGACATAGCCAAAGGCACCTGCTCAGAACAGGAACAATAAGATTTAGGAAACTTAGGTTCCATTCCAAGTACAAAAGCACAGAATATGTACCAACTACTGGCCTTGCTGTCCAGTCTTTTGTCCAGTCTTTCCAGGTACGACTTCTGTCTTGTCCCCTTTCTGGTCTCAGGACTGCTCTACCCACCTTTGGGTCATTGAGGCTCATTTGGCTCCTTACCTAGTCATTTCCGATTTCCACCACTTCTGCTTCTTATTCTAGTCCCATATTCTTGCCCAACCAAGTCAAATTTTAGTCTTCTCATTTCTCCATACCATTCCAAGTCTCAGTTCCAACCCTAGTTGCTTTGTCCCCCCAGCAATTCCCCACTTTTTTCTCAGTCTAGAACCTCTATTCCCAGCCTTACTCCTCAAATATGTCTCAAACTACCAGTTTTTCCTAGTGTCAGGGTCGGGTTCAGTCCAGCATAAAAACATCGAAATGCAGGTAACTGTATTGTGGTGTTTAGATGTGTACCAGGCATCCAAATTCCCATCACACAGTCAGCAAAGATACACTCAATAAAAGCCAACGGTGCTTAGAAAGCTATTCAGCTGAAACAGCAGGTGTCTGCTGTAAGGTGGGTGAAGCTGCACTTCAGGCTCCACTAAGAACTCAGTTGCTTAAGTGTAGGTACCTACTGCCATTTGAGATGCTCTAGATATCTGAGGCATCTGCATGAGACTGGCAGGTATGACAGATTTTATAGGAGACCCACAACTTTCTGGCAAAATGGCCGGAGGACAGATGGCAATATTCCACAGTGCTCAAAATTAAACCGCATGTCCATGTTTAAGGGCCAAATGCCACCTTCACTTCTTTAGTAGATTTCTATTGACTCTAATGGGGTCATCTGCAACTGTTAAACCTACTGCACCTATAAGTAAACTCATAAAGCATGATTCAGGACTCCATACAGAAATATCTGTTGGTGTTAGGTTAACAGTTGGACTCGATGATGCAGTGCTCAAAATTAAACCGCATGTCCATGTTTAAGGGCCAAATGCCACCTTCACTTCTTTAGTAGATTTCTATTGACTCTAATGGGGTCATCTGCAACTGTTAAACCTACTGCACCTATAAGTAAACTCATAAAGCATGATTCAGGACTCCATACAGAAATATCTGTTGGTGTTAGGTTAACAGTTGGACTCGATGATGTTAAAAGTCTCTTCCAACCTAAACAATTCTATGATTCTGTGATTAGGTTGGAGAAGACCCTTAAGATCATCGAGTCCAACTGTTAACCTAACATTGCAAGTCCACCCCTAAACCATGTTCCTAAGCACCACATCTACACATCTTTTAAATTCCTCCAGGGATGGTGACTCCACCACTTCCCTGGGCAGCCTGTTCCAGTGCTTGACAACCCTTTCAGTGAAGAAATGTTTCCTAACATCCAATCTAAACCTCCCCTGGCACAACTTAAGGCCATTTCCTCTTATCCTATTGCCCGTTTCTTGGAAGAACAGACCCACATCCACCTCGCTACAACCTCCTTTCAGGTAGTTACAAAAAGCGAGAAGGTCTCCCCTCAGCCTCCTTTTCTCCAGACTGAACAACCCCAGCTCCCTCAGCCACTCCTCATAGGACTTGCTCTCCAGACCCTTCACCAACTTCATTGACCTTCTTCGGACCCTCTCCAGCACCTCAATGTCTGTCTTGTAGTGAGGGGCCCAAAACTGAACACAGCACTCAAGGTGCAGCCTCATCAGTGCCAAGGGCAGGCGGACGATCACTTCCTTACTCCTGCTGGCCACACTATTGCCGATATAAGCCAGGATGTCATTGGCCTTCTTGGCCACCTGGGCACACTGCTGGCTCATGTTCAGCCTGCTCTCAACCAACACCCCCAGGTCCTCTTCTGCCTGGCAGCTTTCCAGCTGCTCCTCCCCCAGCCTGTAGCGTTGCCTGGGGTTGTGACCCAAATGCAGGACTTGGCACTTGGCCTTGTTGAGCTTCATCCCATTGATGCAGCCTGTCCAGACCCCTCTGTATCACCTTCCTACCCTCAAGCAGATCGACACTCACGCCCAACTTGGTGTTGTCTGCAAATGTACTGAGGGTGTAATCAATCCCCTTGTCCAGACCATCGATAAAGATGTTAAACAGAACTGGCCCCAACACCGAGCCCTGGGGAACACAACTTGTGACCGGCCGCAAACTGGAGTTAACTCCATTCACCACAACTCTTTGGGTCCATCCATCCATCCGGTTTTGTACCCAGTGAAGAGTACGCCTGTCCAAGCCATGAACAGCCAGTTTCTCTAGAAGGATGCTGTGAGAAATGGTGTGATAAAATGATTCTATGATCACACGCAACTTAAAAATGGCATGCTAGCATATCCGTTTTGGTCTCCACTGCTGCTACTGGCAGCTCACATGTCTCATACACCAGTCCTGTTTGGGTAGCTCAAAACCACCACCTCATATAGCACAAGACAACTACCTTTGGCCAAACAATCGGAGCCTTTGGTTCTTCCTACCTCCTCCTCCTTTCTAACCTCTCACTCACTGGTTCCCAGCACAGATCTCCTCTGGACTCAATAGCTTCCTTCTCCAAGCCAAGAATTTTTACCATGAGAAAACAATGCATTTTCCCCTGAGCCTTATTTGTAGACACTATAGAACTCTTTGGACTGAAATAAAAAATAAACAGTCAAGGTAAGATAGACACTTGTGTCATATATGCAATTAAAGTTTGTGTACGTTCTAACCAACTAACTAAGAACAGTTTTGTAACAGGAAGACTTGGGGAACTTTATTTGATGCTGCATTTATTTTGTCTGCTTATTTCATGTGCAGACATCGGTGTGTGCATGCTGTCTATGTGCATACGCCTGAAAATCTAAAACTTTAATGTACATGTTTCTTAATAAGGAACGGTCAACAGAATTCAGAATTGTTTTCAAAATGCTTCCTTATTAATGGCTTATGCAATAAAATCTAAAACCAGGATTGTAATTAAGGTGCTCCAGATGGTTATGAAACCTCACAGATACTTGACTGTCATTTGTGGCGTTGAGGGTCTCCCTTTGAATGACAAAATTTCTGTGTTCTTTGCCTATGCCACAAACAGGCGCAAAATATACAGATGTTAGGATGTTATCCTAACTTCCTAATATATTAAGACAGATTAATTTTAGACATATTTAAACAAAAGTTTCCAGAATCTAAATGTTCTCATCTTCATTTTAACATCAGGAACTTTGCTACTGCAGCACATAGGCAAGTATAACTAACGAACCGTGTGTAACCAAAGGCACATGGGATCTTCATTAATGGTAGGAAACACTGGCGTGCACTATATGATTTGCATGGATCTGTAAAGTACATATTTTCCTGTGGACTGTGGACGGCTGTAAAGACATCCTGAGTCAGCACAACCACTGTACCAGCAATGGAAAACCGCTGCCAAACTAAGCATTAAAAAATGGTGAGTGAGGCCCCCAAAATAATGAGAATAGCTTAAAAATAAACAGATTTACAAAACAATAAATAGAAGGTTCTTTCTATTTTTCTTCTTAGCTTAAACTTTTCAATATTTGCATTTTTTAACTTTTCTGCCATGAAGGCAAGAGAATTATTTTTTATTCTTTTGCAATAGTGAATGCTGAGACTTCCAGGTATTCCTGACTCAGAAGGAAATGGCAGCTACCACTGGACATGACAAAGACTTTATATGATCCTGATGCAATGATCTGCTTGCTATGAGCGACTAAAACATGTCCTCTTTCAGTATTTGACAATGAGGGCAGAGTAAAGGGGATGCGGGTTATCTTTGCCTGACATTTCAATACAGTGTTTGAAACAGTTATGCAATTTCTAAGTTTGAAATAGTTTTAAAATAACAGCAATGTTCCTGTAAGCTGATTTACTACTGAAGTGCTCAGAAATATTTTAAGCCTTAGTTTCTGTAAAATAAAACACAAGCCAGAATAGGGCTGTGTCAGCCCAGTACCCTGTAATATGGTATGTGTACTCAGACACTGCACAATGATGGCAGCTGCTAAATAAACATCAGAAGAATCTGAGATTTGTATCAACAGGATGTTTACATTTTGAAGAGTTTCTAAGAAAATAATAAAGATTTCCTGCAGTTGACTCCATTAGCACTTGTTTTAGTATGTATGGTGGTTCACAGAAGTCAAAATTACAGAGATATTTCTTTTATGCTTCTTCTGTGGCTGCCATAGGTCAACACTGAAAAACAAATCCAAAAAGTTAAAAAATATTAATCAAGTTTCCTCTAGCTCTCTGGAATTTGGTACATAGTATAACAACTTTAGGATCTTATTACATCAGCAGGCACCGCTCCAGCTGATGGCAAAGAGTGAAAGACTGATCTCTGTGGATATAAACCAGCAGCACATGTGCAACAGCGAGACTGTACCAGTGTCCTTGCTGAAATCCTTGTCTCTGATACATTAACTTTTTATCGGTATTACTCCCACATGCATTGACTGGATGAGGCAGCAGCTTCTCTCTGGGTGACATCTCTCAACAGTAACCAGCAAATAGTTTCATTTGCTCTTGGATGAAAACCAGTTTTAAAGATGCTAGCCCAGAATGAATTTCAGTTTCAATCAAGGTTTATAGAAAATGACTTAGCTTCTCTGGAATTACAAAAGCATCTCCACCTTATCCTGCCAAAAGAATGGTGTAAACGACATGGGAACAGACTGGTTTGAGACACACTTTTTTTTTTTTTTTTTGGACTTGCTTCAGTTGTACTTTGGCTTAACTAATCAGTTTCTGGGAAGAATTCAAAGAGCTGGCGTTGCCCTAGCAAGCCCTAAATGCTTTGGGATCTGGTTCTCTGAGATACCATCTCTCTCCCCTCATGATCCTGTCGTGGTTGAGATCAGGCAGTTTGATGGCAAGGTCTTTGGAACTTGCTTCTCAGCTTGTTTTACCAGAACAGGGATTTCTCAACTTTCCAAGGGCAGCGTGAAGCCAAACTTTTTCTGCTGGACCTTTTTGAGAGACGGCAGTTGACAGTCTGGGGTACACAATGCTATTTTTAAATACTAACCTGCAGGGGTTGTAGTAAAGCTGTAATGGGTAGTTCAAGTATTTGTGGTGATTTTATTTAACATAAGGAACATGACCAGTTTTGCTAAACCAACATAAATAATAAACAAAACCAACTTCCCTGTCTGGAAACAGAGTGGAGAAACATTTTACTTTCAGAGAAATTAAAACGCAAAACCTGAGACAAAGCCGGGCAGAATGGCTGCTTTGCCCATGATTCCAGACGTGTTACCCCTCTCCCCGGTGCCAGGTACAGTGTTCTACCAAACGGGCAGGGTGCAGGCTCCCTGTTTTCATGCCTTTGTCAGTGTAACTGGAAATTCGGTAAACTGAGGAAGTGGAAAGGGTTTCTTTCTAACTTTGCTGCAGTTTGTTAGCAATGCTACCAGCAGCTCTTGCATGTAGACCCAGGAGATCAAGAGAGGCCACTTCTATTTCTACTTTCTCACAGATACCAAAGGGTCAAACTCACTGTAAAGCAAAAATGTGTTTTTAAAAAGGATGCACCAACAAGTCGGGGCAATTAGCTTATTTATACTATGTTACTTTTAAAGACTTAAAAGCATTTTGAGGGTATATATTTAGAAGTGTCAGGAACATGAATATTTCACAAGTCAACCCTGTATAAATACCAAAATAAAAGCAAACAGACCTAAACCCACTGTTTAAGCAATACTTTTACTGGGCCAGATTCTTCCAATTATATTTACTGCAAATGGTATTTCCATCTGAATATCAGCATGACACTAACTACATTCAGTGGGACTTTAAGGTGAATCAGTCAGATGCCTCTTGTGACAGCAGGATGAGTGTCTGGCTGTGGAGGGAAGGTAAGCATCGCCTGCAGCTATCAAAAGGTAGTAAGGGTTGGATGGTAACTTCTTCTTAAGTATTTTCCAGAAGCCTGGCGAAATATTCCTGTTTTTGCTCATTGTGTGTAGCTGACACCTCATATTTGCCCAAAAATCCTGGAAATCCATGTCATCGCTTCTTCATTGGAACAGCACACAACATGAATGGTGGTAACAGGAGCTCAGTTATAGAAAAAGTGAAATATCACAGATAAGTATATTCTGGTCCATTGAACTTTTCAAATGCTCACTGGGATGCTTTTCCACTGAGGAGAGAATCTGCTGATCCCTGATTAGGCATTCTGGGTGCTTCAAAGAGAAGGTTGTTTTTGTGGTTAAATGACACAGGCAGCAAAATCCCCAAGCACATGTGCAACTTCCCTAACTTCAACTCTGCACCTCCAGGGAGCGCAGGCCAAAAAGGATGTGAGACCAGCCAAAAAAGAGGTGTTCTTGGCTCGGGAGAGCACTTTGCACCTATTCAGAAAGAGTGTTTGGAAGGTTTTTCACAAATGTAGGCAAGCAACTCACTCGGGCTGTGGGCAGGCAAAGTATTTGTAGTATTCTTTTAACCACTTACCTTCAGATCATGCTCCTCTCACTGGGAATAATTACTAAACCCCCGTGGATGTCTACAGACTCAAACAAAAACACTGGACAACATCGAACCAGCTACTTCAGGGGTCAAAATAGTTCTTGATTACTCATTTTTAAAAATTTTCTTTATCAAATACAAATTTTCAAAAGAAAAACCTAGCACTTTTCCGTGGAAAGGAAATACTTAATTTTTGGAATTTTTACTCTAAATCTCTGCCTATCGCTGTTTGGTTGATATGCCAGGATAACATATTCTCTATGGTATTACTGGTGAGACAAAAACTTGTATTACTTTAAATTCTAAAGACACAATGAAAAGAAGTAGGAAGTGGTAAACATACACTTCATTAATTTATTTTTTTTCAAAAGATTATTTCTTCCCCACCTAATCATCTACAGGCTATCATAAGCTACCCACAATACAGACTTTGTCAATCAGAGTGAAAATAGGTTCCTGTGCCCATAAACTTCCATTTTATACTTTCTCCCATTTGGTTAAAAATGATTTTTCTCAGACAACAGATTTTCTTCATTTTTGTATCTCTGCTTCAGCTGTTTCCTGTCTTTTTGCTTACACAATCAATGTATTTGCTACACCAGACCACTGGCAAAACTAAACAGAAGCAGCATATGAACTGTTTTTGGTTTAACATGCTAACCAAAAGAATCCTGATTTTCAGTTGCTGGAGGAGATGATTTATGGTCTTAAGAAATTATGAACAACTACAGGAAGTTCACTGCCAAACTGATCCAAGAATTCTTGAAGTCTGTGGGAGCTCTCCTATTGATTTAGATGGGCTTTGGAGCAGATCCGAGATTTAAAAATAGGACTACTGTATATTACCACAAAATAATGAACAAACTATATCTCAATAAATATAAAATCTGAGGATGATTTTTTTTCAAGCAAATTTTCCTCTGTAAACACCCTAATTTTACCCTTTACTATAATACCTTCTGGGTTACAAAAGGGTTATAAGTTTACTTGACAGAAAAAGAGTCAATAAGGCTAAGACTTAAAATAAAACAATGAATGTGGCATGGCAGAGACTTCAAAAGTGCTGTAGAGAGCTTCTATATGGAAATACCATTGTCCATCACAGGCATGCTAGTGAATGCCCAACACAACCAATTTCCCCTGTCCTTTAGAAATTTTTATTCTATTTGTAAAAGCTCCATGATGCTCAATGCTGATCGATCTTTTAAGAACACGGAATGACACCCACTTCCTTTTGTGCTACAATGACAATAAACTTCCTCTAGTACAGTAGTATCTTTGCCTCCAGTTTCTGTTAGGAAATGGATTTGGTGTTATTACAGTGAAAAGAGCGTGGCTCAGCTGGCTTAGGCACAGTCAGCTAATGCTAATTAACCATCAAAGCTGAGCAAATCTTATATCTGTATCCCCTACCTTGTTTGTTTGGATTTTGTGATTTATCACAACTCCTTGTGTCCTTGCAATAAGAAGCCTACATTCAGGTACTCCTTGATCCAGATGAATAGCTTTAGAGCCAATATTTTAAGTGGTCTATCATATATTATTTTGTCAGAAGATAGATCTCCATCCTCTTCATACAGTTCCACTGCTATTTAATGTGCATAACTTCTGTCTATAGATTATAAGTGAAATACCTCACTTAATTATCCAAACAACATTCCAGCTCCCATTCTTTCAACGCAAATCTGAGCAATTAGTATTGCTAGACTAAGAATCTGGGGTCTGGAGATAAAATTTCTCCTGGTCCCTAACTCATAATAATTATAGCTAAACCTGGGCACGGAAAGACTGGAATAATTTAATGTCTCTTCTTCTTTCTTCTTCAGATCACAGAATGCAAATAAGATCCAGAAATAACTTTTCTATTCCACAGCAGCTGGCAACGTCAGGTGTTAAGGTTGGCTTTTAGCATATGATCACAGTGACTACTAAACAGTATAAATTTTTTGAAGTGACAGCTTGCCAGTTCTATAGTAACTTGGACTATAGCTCCTGTTTTTATAAACTTCCAACCTTATAAGTTAAGCCCAGTTTTATTATCAATATACTTCAAATTTAACATAATGCCAACTCAAAAATTTTTCCTTAATTCTTACATTCCCAGAAATTACTAGAAGAATGAAAAAAAGAGAAGTGTTTAGCTTGATTTTTCGATCTGCTTTTTCTTCAGTTTGCCAACTGCTTATAAGCTCACTTCAGCTTTTTGTTTTCTTGACTGTGTTTGCCACTTTAAAAGTATGAGGACATAGAAGAATCAATAAAAGAAAGTTAACACAGGTTTAAAAACGCTCCTGTGTGCCAAGGCTGTGCTTAGATTGAGAGAGTCAACAGAAGCACAGATGAAGCAGACTAGGACACCTGCAAACTCTTACTGTTGGCTACGGGCCTTCATTCAGCACAAGAAATAAGCATTTTTGTAATCCGAAGCATCTGAATAGACCTTCTGAAGTCACCGGAGCTGCAGCTGAGCGTCACCATTGCCGCTCTCAGCCAACAAAATTTTTATGCCTAACTTCAAGCACGTTTGCTTGTGATTAAAATTTCCAAAAGCACCCAAAGTCCTGATCCTGCAACCTCTTCACTTTTGTACCCTGACCAACACGGTAACCTGCAGGGTCTTACCCTCAGTTTCAGGGCACTAACAGGCCTTACCAGCCTCGCCTGGGACTCTGGCCTACACTCCCTGCCCATGGGCCCAGGGTCTCCATCTTTGTCCCTCGCTTTAGTGTAGGAGTATTTGTCTCCAGCCCCGTTTCCTGGCCCTGTCTCCTAGATGGACAAAACATAGCCCCATCCTAGCTGCTATGAAGGAAATTAACTCTGTCCCAGCTGAAACCAGCACAACCTGGTTCAGTGCTTTGCCTTGTCTGGGGCAGTCGATGGACCCTATTACCTTGCCCTGCTCCGGTGCTGTGGGACTGGATGCTGCTTGGTGAGGGTGTGCCTGTGCTGGGGTCCCCCTCAGCTCACAGCTCCCCGTCCCTCGGGGAGCAGGCAGACCCCGCAGCTCCCTGGCACTTGGAGAGGTGATTCAGTCAGTAAAATCAACCATTTTTCTTGATTTCCCTAGGCTTTGGATCAATCATGGAAAGTTTTGTTTAAGCCAATGAGAATATTTGCAGCCTGCAAGATCAGCCCTTCAGTTTCTTCACTGAGATTCACCTTGAAGGGCAGGAAACTTTGAGCGCTCTACAATAAACATGTGAAAACCCGACTGCCTAATGCAGCGTACTGTTCCTTGTTCATGCCTGCTATTTTAACTCCTTTAAAAAAATCTAGAATTGAAACATCGGAATGTACCTTTCAAAGTGCAGAGAAGGCAAACAGGCTAAGTCAAAAATAAATCCATTTTCAGGCAAAAAGCAAAAGACTGATTTATGAAGTGAACTTTGTACCATATCTATTTACAGGGCACAAAGTAATCTTACTGAGATATAGGACCTCTGTCCTAGAAAAGTCCTTTCTCCAAGGAAAATCTCTGTCAGTGCAAAGTGCTGGAAGCATTCTTCCAGCAAAAGACAGGGATGATACAAAAAAAGTGGAGGGAAGGAAGGGAACACAGTAGAATAATATGTTATATTGATCATCTACTCACACAGAGGCTACACCAATAGTAGTTTATTAAATGTGACAGTTTTCTGGCTCACAAGCCATCTGGAATTGTCTGACCATGGACACCCTATTAAATTCTCTCAGTGTCCAAAACAGGGTGACCACAACAAAACTCCAAGTAGGAACAGTTCCTGGCCTGTGCCCATGCCTGGACCATGCCTGGGAATTGACTGGGAGAATGCTATCGGTCCAGACCAAAACCATGCCAGGATCTCTTCCAACAATAAATCCATACAGACAAGGAAGTTCAGTGCAGGAGAAAGGCACTCGAACTACTTCATTTACTGGTGCAGCAGCAACTCCAGTCTCAGAGGAATGCACTTTCTGTATCTTTCTCTTACATTTCAGTCAAATGGCTGAAACTGTGGAGCCAAAATAATTTTGCTGACTCCTCTCTGTTATGTTTTGATGCCATGGAAAAATCAAGCCTGCAGAATCTCATGATATTAAGTGACACCACACAACACAGATGGTACAGGTTCTGCTTCACCTGTCCAGCAGCCAAGTGAGAGGCTGACTGGGTCCATCAGCCTGCAATCGTGTCCTGGCTGGCCATCTGCTCGTCTGACCAGAACCCAGGCAACTACTGGCCTCACTGGGAAGCACATCTCAGGCTTAGCCAGAACATAGACTGTTTCTCCTCCATCAAGGAAAACATACCAGATGGGACACTACATCTGGTAGTGGTAAATGCTACATCTAAAAAAGGTGTGGATCAATGACACTTTAATGATCAGTGACCCCTCTAATGCCCTCTCCAAAGTCAATGGAATGACACTAACATAAAAGCAGAATCAAGCCTTCTAAAATTCTGGTTTTGCACAAATATAACTGGATGTAACATTTCCTCATGCATGTGGGCTTCCCATGAAAATGCTGAGTATTAAATAGTTACCTTCTTTAAATTTTGCTTTATGGTTGTACTGTCTCTCTCCACAACCTTCATCATTTCTTGGCTTGCCATATACAAGATGTTAGCTGCAGAAAAAGAAATATTCAATAATGTAATTACACAGAAAATGTTTCACAAAAAACAATACAGGTCCAACCCTGCAAAAAGATAAGGCATCTAGAACAGTCATCATCTTGAGAATCCCACTGAAAGAATCCCACTGACAGAAACAGCAGAATTTATCTCGCTTAACTGAATCATCAAAAAGGCATACAGACTACATTAAGTTACCCCCCCCCCCCCAATTAATTCTATAATTAATGGAAAGGGAAAGACACCTTTGGAACATAACTCTATCCGTCTATCTTACAGAATTCTGAATTAGCCCATGATAATGACTCTCTCTCTACTGACTAAAGAAGGAACTTCAATGACTACCTTTCACTACATACATACTTTTAGAAAGGTAAGGGCAAGCATGATAAATCATCCAGGAAGTGTTTGCAAGAGTGGGCTTCTAAATACAAAGCATTCATTAAAAGGCATTATCAATCGACAGACTATCAAATTATTGACATTTCAATATGCAAGTCATTAAAATATTCAACATAACAAATAATAGAAATAATGGTAAATACAAGTATCATTGAAAACTGCAGTCCTGCATAACATTGATGGCACTTACCCAGACAGAACTGGACCAGACATCAAATGTCTAAGCCTTACCTTTCTGGAATGGCTCAATGCAATTTATTGTGGTCTTCAAGACGCTGTCTCAGAGACAAACGATTGAGTCTAACATGTGTATGCCTAATTAAAAGCAGTCTAATTTTATGAGGTGTTGAGTTCTGGCAGATCCCATGTACGTTAAACAGCAGTGGGAACTAAGCACTTCTGAAAAGTGGGTCAGTTTGCCTGGATGCCTAAATATTCATCAATTTAAACATTTTGGCACAGAAGGATCACACTCTGTCCACCTAGCCTGGTTACAACAGAACCTACAGAAGCTCAGCAAGAAATCTCAGTGCACGGTCCAAAATCTAGCTTGGAACAAGCACATACCTGTTAGATTATGACTTTAGATTATGAATTTTGCTGGTAGAATAAAGAGTTGCTACATGACGATCAATGTTGCATTACACCTGCAGTGAGAGGTCCTCCAAAAAGTGTTCAGACTTACCCAGTTTTAATAGAGGCTATCCATTTCTGACTTCAGTGCTGTACTTAAGAAATGTGCAGAAATCACTAACAAAAGAATTAGCACTTCTTTTACCTTTTTTTTTTTTTTTTCCCCTGCCCAGTCAGCTCAGTATGATAATAAGATGTCCAAGACTCTCCTGTCTTCACAATCTGAAGCCCCTGTGCTTGTTGGATCACAGAGACATTCATAACCAGTATGTGGGAATGAAGGGCAATATTATTCTCCTTTCTCATCAGTTTGCAAAACCAATGGAAGACCCTGACTGGTTAAATTACCTTAAAGCATTTCAATTTCCAGGTCCTAGAATGACTGAAAGCATTCTAAAATATTAAATCCTCTCCTGAAATTTTTTTTTTTTTCTTTAAATCTGAATCGATGAAGTTTTTTTTTTTTTAAATCTGAATCGATGAAGTGCATAAATAGTTAATGACAGTGTTGGATCTGATACTGCTCTGAGACAGGGGTAATACATTCTCACAATGTGTGTTAGGGGAGGAAATAGCAATCACATAGGTCTTTGGTGGTGACCAAAACATGGAGTTGGTTGAATTCCAGCAGTGCTCTAAGGAAACAGAGAGATGAGTGATGACTCCAGAGATCAAATGTTAAAAGACAAAGCCAGTGCTCTCAAGTGAAAAAAAAAATAAATCCTAGAAAGCAGTATCTACTTCTGAGCCTGTCAAAGAAGATGCAATTCAGTTATATGCCTGCAGAGCTATGTCTTTTTCAATTAAATGCAGTTAGTGCAAGTTCCTCCTTTCCCAGACAAAACGAAAGGGTTGCAGATGTGACATCATATAGACAATCCAGCAAACTTGCTGGTCCCATCATATACTACTGAGCAACGGGGCATCCGTGCAGTTTTGTGTCTAGCAACCTGGTCATCCAATCCTGTCGTGCAGCTGGGAAAAGTTTGTCCATTTACAGCATTATTAAGTTCATGCCCTGACACTGGTCAACTTCTTCTCAATTCAGTTCCAAACTGATGTGTTGTACATCTTTGGTTTTAGAAGAACACACAGAACACACCTTCAGAAATAATCTATGAAAACCTTGAAAGACAAAAAAGAACTCCATGGGTATTTAATTAATGTCAATTGATTCCTATTTCTAATGTGACAAATATGACGTTAGTGCTCAAAACTCCTACCTATAAATGAAGGTACCTGTCTGTCAAAAGCACTTCTCTGTGTTGGAAGGAAATGCAGAACATGGAGAGCAGCCCTTGCTACCTTAGGTACTGGTCCTTCAGGTGATGGATGTAGCTTACTATGGATTGACAAGATTTCACAAAGTCCAAAAGCCTGGATTTGGCAGGGTACCTGTGGCAACAGCACTTGTAGCCAACTCATTATATGAGGATTTTAGCATGCCAGGCCTTTCTTTCCAGTCCAGAATAAGATTCATGATAGTAGGACACGGTGGGTAGCCTACCTGCAGTCATCACCTTTTGCCATCACCTAGCAGAATCAGCAGTGGATGGTAGGCAAGGATGAAAATACTGGTGACCACCAGTGCAGAACCTGACACGTTCATTGAACGTTAGTAGGATTCTGCAAGCAGTTCTCTACCTTCAGTTCAGTCATACATGAAAAGTGGGAACAGTAAGTACACCCTCTTCTCTCTTCTTACTGTTTTCTGTCCTACCTCTTGTTCTTGGTGGCTTCTACTCATATTTCTGAGTTGCCATTGTGTTGTTTGCAATAAAAAATTAGAAAGAAGTGGAACTCACACACTTAGTAAACCTAGATTAGTCATAAAGATCCTAGAAGTAAAACTGTAAGTCAGCAAAGGGAATAACAACGGTACTTTAAAAGGAACTGTCTCTGAAGGCTTGTGTACTGCGCAAGAGAGGGAACCAGGAAGGCAGGATTAAGCTAAACCGGATGAATGGCAAGGTTCAAGAGTCTATTTCAACCAGACAGAAATCCTTCAAATTTTGGAAACATGATCCTAGGGAAGCCAATAAACAGGAACTTAAACTTCAGCAGGCGTTAAGTAAGAGGAAATTGCAAAGAGTGAAAGTAGGTTTCCAAGAACAAACATTAAAAGATTTAAAAATAAACAATAAAATACTCCTTAGGTGTATCAGAAACAAAGGCCTACAACAGAATTTGTACAGGCTAAAGAAGATAATTACAGTGTTTGGAAGCTAAATGACTTTCCTTTTTTTTTTTTTTGCATCCATCTTTCTTGTTAAACACATTCAGGAGTTTTCTGCTCTCATTCTTTTTCTGGCAATAACAATTTCTCTTTAAGTAGTGAGGCAGCAAGAAGTAGCAACAGTGGAGAATATAGAATATATCAGGGCTACAAGGTACATTTAAGAGTTTTTACAGAGCCTTAAATACAGAATTGTTGCGTTGATAACAATCCTGCTATATAAGAATCACCCTGTCCAGTGGCTTGGGGAGTAGAAAATACTGTCTAATCGTTACTGATTTTACAAAGGAAAATAGCATTTTGCTGATCAATAATTTCTTGAATATTTCACTAAATACAACCAGATGACAAAAATTACTGGTCTTCTAAAAGCTCTCTGTTACATTTCACACAATAAATGTCAGTTGAAACCTAACAGTTGTAAAATGTAAGGTTGCAATTTGTTAAGAAACAGTTTGGAAGCAATGAAAAAAGATTAGGATTAGATTAGATTAGCTGGTTTTCATCACAGCAAGGAATAAGGTCCAGATTCATCACAAATACAAAAAAAAAAAAAAAAAAAAAAGTTGTGGTTATTACTAAAATCTGTAAATAATCATTGAACATACCTGGTGATTTGATAATTTCTGGCCTGGGATAAATCCCCTCTCAAGGTGACTCTCTTTGCAGTGATAAAGCCTTTAGACCTTAACTTGAATTAAGTGGCTAAACTGAGGTGGGATGAATCCTGGCCTAAGATTCTAGTCCAGCTTCATATTAAAATCATGGGTATATCTTATTTCTTAATGATTTGGTCAATGGGTAAGTAGTTTATTGATAGCATTTGCACAGGACACAATGCTATCCAGTTTGTGAGGACCAGGCTGTGAGAAATGGGAAAGAGACCAAAAGAGGAGAGAGAAAAAATCAACACACTAGCAAATAAAATTCAATTCAATGAATTCAATTGAAGAAACAGTAAACAACGTACATGAGGAAAAACATCAAAATATTCTTTTCCCTTACAAGCTTCTAAATCAATGCAAAGAATGGAATCAGAAACTAGACACCCCTAAGACAACTGCTGTTCACTGTGCATATTTATTCAAAATTCCAACGATATCATATATTATGTTTCACAAATAGGAGGAGGAGGATGATAGAGCATTCTCCAGTACCATTACAGAAATCACATAACATGACCACACCTGCAGAACTGTGAATGCTGACAGTCACAACCTCTGTGGGACAATGCAAAACTGCGAATGGTTTTGAAAACAAAGAAATACAATTAAAGATGTGTCTTTGCTGTCATGTTCATGATACTTCATGATACACTGTTTTCCCCTCTCTTACAGCACAATACATTAAAATGCAAAACAATAAAAGGAAGTACTTTTTAAATGTCATACACAATTAACTATGAACTTTACTGCCACAGGAAGCTGATAAGGTATGCAGCGTATTTGCTGCATTCACATCTAGGCATGTTGCCCTGAGCTCTTCTAATTGTAAATACAGTTAACGGAATTAATCTTAGAGCAAATATCTCTGAAGGCCAGACAACTTATACTTCCAACAATCTCTCCTTTCGGGTACTGTTCTCTAAGTCCTCTGACATTCTTGCTTGGCCTCCTCTGGATACATCCAGTGGCTCATACCTCTCTCAAATTCTACTGACTCAGTATTTCAGGTGATGCCGGAGAGTGTCTCTCAGCCCATGTACCTCTTCATATGTACCAAAATCATGTCTCATGTCACAACACGACGTGTTAACCCACATCAGCTTGTGACCTGCAATATTCCCACTATTGTTTCCTGCAGAACTACTGCTTAACCAGTGATTTACCATCCATGTACTTAATTTACGTACAGAACAACTTGGCTTTTTAAGGAATGACAGCATTCCTCTCTCCCTGCCCCCTGACTGCTTCTCTCAGCTTGTGAAGGTCATTTTGAATGCTGATCCTGTTCCTCTCTGGCCTATGTGCAGCATATTCTAGTGTGGTATTATCTGTAAGCTCAGTAAACATACACTGTATTCCATCAGTCA
Organism: Podiceps cristatus; assembly: GCA_000699545.1. Classification (NCBI taxonomy): domain Eukaryota; kingdom Metazoa; phylum Chordata; class Aves; order Podicipediformes; family Podicipedidae; genus Podiceps; species Podiceps cristatus. The sequence continues at coordinate 5,068 of JMFS01057481.1, read as the reverse complement.
CATCCCTAACACAACTACCGAATAGTAAAGGAATGAAGATAAGGCTGTTACACCACCTTACTAGCTACATCTTTCCAGTTTCAAAAATCCTCCCAAATCCCATTTTCCAAACAGTCATACATCTGTCTAGTAGTTGTTTCAGGTGTGATGTATTTCCGAAACTTTGTTACAAGAGTATAACAGGAGACACTGTAAAAATCTTTATTAAGGTCAAAATATTCTCAATGTACAGCTTCCCTCTAATCCACATTACAGTGAAGATGTTTACTGTCTATGGAAAGCTATATTGAAAGATATATCATTATAGATAGGAACAATAAACTTCTCTCTTGCTGCTGTGGAATGTCAAACCAGGCTTCTTCAGAAAAGCTATTTTTCTCAAAAACTAAGTCACAAGTTCAGGGAGAAATCTCTCTGCTATTTCCTAATGCTATACTCACTAACCTTGGCATTTTTTGAATATTTAGGTCTTTCCTTTTCAAAAAAAAAGTTGTTCTGTTTCCTTATTTCATGAATACTGAGCTGCTTTTTTCAAAGGAAATAACTGAAGAATTCACTCACTTTTTGTGTGTAATTAGAAAGCCAGCTCAAAAGGCTCCCAGGGACTGTTACTATGAGCATTTCAGCAGCTCTGAAAAAAGGGCTGTGAACTGGGCACAAGTAGAAGCTGAGACATGAATAAATGAATGGCCTCTGAAATCTTCCTTTTGGCTATGCAGGGCATGGTCATCTTGAGAGGTCACCTTGCCCATGGTGTTACAGTCTCTGGAAAGACTTCCAAAGTGTGCTAGTGCTTGCTTTAGCTGAAAAACTTTAAAGATTCCCATAATCATTAGCAAGAGTCCTGGAAAAATGATTATTGGTTTTGACTGTCAGGATTTCAAGTGCAATACAAAATGCAACTGAGAGCCCATGTGCTGAACCTCCTGAGTGACAAAGCAGTCTCACCAAAATCTGTAGAATCAGTCACTGCATGAAATGAAGCACATCCAGGAGCCTGCAGGACCCTGGGTCCAAATGCCAATGTGGGCAATTCCCAAAATGGGCTGTGTATCGGAGTTGTGACATTACTGGTGGCCATACTGAAGTTAGGGTGAACACGTAGCTTTGATCTGTTTGGCATTCACCACTGTATCTCACTACTTGCTGAAGAGAGAAATATCTGGGGTTTAGTAAAGACAAAATAAGATCAAAATTAGTATTCTGAAAAATCATTACATGTGAAAGGTAAGACTGAATGTGGGATGAAAGGTCAGGAGGCCCGGAATTTTTCTGAACTATCACTGAAGTCTTCTGAGACCCTGTGCAAATAACAAAATCTTTATGTCTCATTTTCCTAATCTTAAAACGATGCTTCAGGCTGCTATGACAAAGAAGTTGTATTTGTAGACCATCTTAAAAATACTTGAAGTGAAATGCATTGTGTAAACATAATGCCAATTAATTTATTCTTGAAAAATATAGATCTTTAACAACAATGAAATTTACAGACCTAAATTGCTCATGTCCCTGTGGAATTGCTCACTACTACCTTGAATGTTCCATTTTACAGTGAGCAAATAACAGAATCTTCAAAGCTATCCAATGAAGAATACATCAAAAACAGGGCTAAGGGCTAGACTGTAAATATCCAAAGTCAAGATGTGTCTCTGTGAGAGAATTGTACTTGTTGAACTTCAAACCTTTCTCTAAACTGGCCTAGCGAAGTCAACACCAAAGGCTTGGAGAACACAACACTGCGCACACATACACTTCTGCATATGATCTGCTGCCTCTTTGCTTTTAACAGGAATGCTTAAAATGATAATGATAATACCTGAAGGACCAGAACTGACCTTTGAACTACATATGTCTTCCATCAATCCCTAACTGATTATTTGGTCCAACTGAAATAAGCTGATCTTGCCATAAAATGAAGGTGTATGCAGTGTTTGCATGAGCTTTATGGAAAGTTGTGCAGTCGATACAATTTTCTACTGAAAAGAAAGCAAGTCAGTTCTACCCGCTTGCTGAGGGAGGAACTTAACCAGTGATAAATCATGAAAACATTCAGTGCCTGAAGAACCCCACCACAGCACAGCTACGATGAGATGTGTAAATGAGATGAACACCAAATACATCGGTCCCTTCAGTAACCTGGATATTCAGACCCCAAAACGACAATGGAGTTCTCACGGAAATGCAGGGGAGCATTTCAGAACTCCACTCCGAGACCCACACAATGACCTGAGAGCACTTTACTTGGCATTGACAGTTTGCAATATCAAGGCTGGGGCTGAACCCTAAATACTGTCTCATGGAGATTTGACTCAAGAAGCCATCTCCATCCACTGAGTCCATCCATACACTGCAGTCCTCTCCTGAAAGGACTTTGGAAGAAAAGAACAAAGTTCACCTTTTCTTAATCCTTTCCCAGTATGGCAAAAGCCCTGTACCTCCTTGTTCTTGATTCCCCTCTAGGAAACAGGCTCCTAAAGATTTGGTCTTGAATCAGCCTAGGATTTCTAGGAAAGGAACGTATAGAAGCTCTTCAGCTCTTCCTGCCAAAGTATTTTTACTTATTCAATTTGTTTATCCGATTTAATAGTCTAAAATCAGTTTCAGCAAGTTTTTTCCTGATTTTTCTTGGTCTAATCCCAGTCCTTCAAATCTGTACTTATGCATACGTGAATAATAAATTATGAGCCGGCCTGGGTCACTGGGATAATCCAAAACACAGAAAGTGAAGCATATGACATAAATCTTTGTGGGATTATGGCCTCTGTAAATATCCCTTCATGTGGGTTTTTCACACAGCAACTAGGAGAGGAAAAGCACTCCTCAAAAAAAAAAAAAAAAAAAAAAAAAAAAAAAAAAAAAGGACAGAAAATGTGGCTGCAAATCCACAGAAACTGGCCAACGTACCTGGTGACAGCTGTAGAACCCCAAAGCATTTTTGAAACATTCTACTCCATCTAAAGTTGCTGATACCCCTTGTATTTCATAACCAGGTCACCAGAGTTCACTAATGAAAAAATCTACTGTTAATCATAAAATTATGATAAAAAATAAAGCCTTAAAGCTTAAAAGTGAAGTCAAAGTTTTCACAAATACCATGTTTATCGTGCTTTTAACACATAAATACCTTCTTAAAATGTAATAACTTCTTATACACAGATCTTTTATATACACAGATTACCTTGAAAATGGAAGCCATCCATTTATTCCCAGGTCAGGCTTATGAAATTAACTGCCAACTTAGTTTCTCCCCATGATGCTGCCAATGACCTTTCTTCTGCCCTGGTAGGATCACTCCCTCCCCATGGATTAAAGGTGATTAAGGATCAGTGTCAGTTTAGTCTCATACATTTGCTAAGCAGAGACGACAAACTGTGCCAAAACGTGTTTGATTTATTTGTGGCAGTTTTGTGATAGAGGAACCCTGATTGGGCTCAAACCAAGGATCCAGAAAAGAAAAGAGTGCTTTATATCATTGGTAGCTCTTTAACCCAAAGTGTCACAGCAAGGACTTAATATCCTTCAGCTAAATTATTAGTTTTCACAAACAATAATGACTGAAATCAATCAAGCTTTTCAGTGCTTAGGGTTATTTAACCACCAATTCAATTAGCCAGTTGTTAGATGAATACCTGTATCTATTGAGCTGAACTTCAAACACATTGATGTATCCACAATGCAGTCAAGCAAGTAACATATGAAAGAAAAGATTTCCTTATTTTGAAGAAACAGATGTCTAGCAGCATTATTACTACCTTCTAAAGGTTTTAGAACTAAATCCTGAACTGACATGTTGTCAGTTGACTCTATGGGTATCAACAGATCTATGCTGGAACTTGGAAAGCTCTGCTAATTTCCCAGAAGAAACGTGATTCCAGCTCAGGACAGATAAACTTTCTCTTTATACTTGATTCTTGAAGCAATACAGAGATCTCCTGTACTTGGACTGAAATATGTGGCTTTCCTCAAGTCTTTAAATGTCTTGCTTGATTACTAAATATCCAAAGATCATTTTCTTGCTTATTTGCAAGAAAAAGATTAGATTAGGGCTAGATTAATCATAACCTCACACTGGAAACTGAGGAGTCACATTATGTAGTCTGTGGAAATTCAAGATGAGCTGAAACTATGTATGGAAAGAAATCTTTAAAAAAAATGACTTACACATGGTGCACATATCTGTAAAATATAAAAGAGGGTTAGGTGTTTGTGACTTAACTCTGATAAATTTTGAGAGATACACATGCCCGATTAATTTAAAAAGCAACTCTGTGTTGTGGTACCATGACTGGATATCGTTCTGTGTGGTTTTGCTCTGTAGTCGTTATCTTAATTCTGTAAAAACAATATTGCATTCTTTGCTGGGCTAAGGAGATTAATTTACTGTGACAGAAAGAACAGACAAAAAGAGATACCATACATCAAAACAACATGTGACAATAACAAAGAAAAAAAACCTTTTCAATTTCATTGGCTAATGAATTTCAGGAAATAATCAGAATCGTTCCTTTTCCAACAAAAATGAGTGGTTGTGAAGATAGCCCCAATCTGGACACTTTAATGGATGCACACACACATTCTTTAATAGCTTGTTCATCAGACTAAAATAAACATATGACTACAAAGGGTTACCCGAGCTCACTTCATTTCCCTACTGCTGTTGGCTTCACATTATGTTGACTCTATCAACAAGATTGTGGCTGTAGGTGTAAATTTATTAAGTCCCACACATCGAAATATTGCTCTGTTCTGTAAGTTAGTAGGAGCTATGCTCTGGAACGGGTACAGGGAGAAACATGAAGCCAAATTTTTACTTCAAGGTCCAGACAGCACAATTTCAACAGCATTAACCTTGGAAGAACATACTATATGATTTTCCAGAGTGGACAATTTCAGAGGAAAAGGAGACCACAGCGCTACCTTCATCATGCTTCCCAAATGCAAACCTGGTGCCACTACTCTTACCACGTTTTGACCAATTGACCCCCTGAGCAGATGAATAGAGCAGAGAAAGACTTCTTATGCTGTCTTACTAAGGCCACCATAGAATCATAGAATCATAGAATGGTCT